>MJUU01016133.1:12829-23488 GCA_002080025.1 Modiolus philippinarum | reverse complement strand
CATCATTATGTCGACATCATTTACCCACAACAACTGAAACTTAATAAAGCTAATAATGATTCAAAATATTGCCCTTTTCTGGATCTAACTATCATCGTTGACTCTGGTAAAATAAAAACTAAAATTTACGATAAAAGGGATGATCATGGTTTTGATTTCAGTATTACTAATTTCCCTTTTCTTGACGGCGACATTCCTGTAGCCCATCCTACGGACTTTATATTTCTCAACTGGTACGATTCGCATGTACGCGTTTGTTCTACTCTTGACGACTTCAATGAACGAATCTTACTATCACTTCAAAACTTTTGAAGCAAGGTTACAGATTTCATAAATTGTTAAATACATTTAAAAATGTAAAACAAGTGCGACAGTGTTTTACCAGCAGACTAGGCTCTTTGAGCTAGCCGGCAGTTTAGCCGCGGTGAGCACTCCTTGACCCATCTTTCAAAATTACGTTTTGTTCCCCCATTTTCCTTTTCAAGATTGTGGTTATGGAATTAGTAGTCTACCTGTATGGGTTTTATTCACATGTTTATTATACTATAGGGAAACGGGACAGAGAAAGGGGAGGTTTGGGTACCCATACACCGAATTAACCCTACCGCTGGCTTTTGCTAGTGCCGGTACCAAGTCCGGCTGTCAAGAGTTCCTATCGTTGTTTACGTTTGTCTTTTGTATTTTTATTGTGTTTTTTTTCTTGTGCAGTTCCTATTTACTTTGTGGCGTGTGGCTATGTTTTTCGGCCATTGTAGGTGTTTACTGTTATCTTTTTTATTCTACATTGTTCAACTTTGTTACATTGCCTATTGGGTGCCATTTGATTAAGATTTTTGGTAATTTATGTGTAAATTAATATTAATTCGCTAATATTTTTGTCACTTTAATGCAAATATTGCTTATATGGCACATAGTTTGTCCTAATAAGTCCTTTTTTAAATTCTAGGTATGACGTTTTTATTTCACATGATCATTGCAAATATACTTAAGGAGAGACGACCATTTGATGTTCTGGTCGCGGGGGGGGGGGGGGGGGGGGTCTGGAGAATTTTGCAAAATAAATAATTTTGCCTTGGCTTTAGTGAAAATAAATATTCTGCCTGATGATAGTTTGAAAATAGATAGTTCTGCCAACAACCTACTGGAAATGAATATTTTTGGAAGATTTTTTGTGCAATATCCACATGAATGTTATCCATATAGTGGATATCAGTAGACTTTTAAAAGGCTGTTACGATACTAAACTAGAAAACACGAGGGGACTTTATAAACATAAGTAGATGATATAAATCGGAGAATAGTTTTTATGAAATAAAAACGATACGCTAGGCTATGGAATGGCCTTGGATAGAAAATGAAAAGGGTGTGGTGGCTCATGATGTATTTGTATACTCAAATCAATACTTGAGGTACTTCTTTGTAAATTCTTCTATTGGTTTGCGCATGTGACAAAAGAGGTGAAGAATACCCTATATAGTCACTAAATCAAAAGAAATGAAGGTAATATTTCTCCAATAACTGAATACAATATGCCTTCTTCAAACTGAGTGAAAAATCATCAATAATATCATCATGATAATGAAATAAAGTCTATTGATGCAAATGTAAAACACGAGGGAACTTTATAAACATAAGTAGGTGATATAAATCGATTCAGTCACTGATTCGATCAACCTTTTAAAGCTGTGTTTTTTATAGTATTTGTATATTATTGATTATTGCACTATACCTTATCTTTATTCTTAACTTCTGGTTTTAAATTTATACATTAGCGTTCTTATTCTTTTTATCATATCTATATTTATAAATCTGGCTAAGCGATTTTAAATTTAAACATTACTGTTCTTATTCTTTTTATTATATCTATATTTATAAATATTGCAATACCAATCCCATCATCCCCTACAAATCTGTTCCCAGTACCACTTATGGTAAATGTTTATAATACGTTTCAACTTCCACAAGGAAACAGAAAAATTAAACCCCGCCCCGTTTTATCAGGACGAAACTGGACGCCATTTTGATTTTCGATAATATGAAATTCCTATTGGTCAATAGTCTTCTGGGCATGCGTTCTCCTCACTACGCAAGCGTACTCCTCACTTTCCCCCAAGAACTATCTATATAGCTTGGCTATTCCATAGCCTAGCTAATGATTATATGCATATATACAGTTGTATATATTTGTGTTTTGTTAAGACATTCAAGTGAAGTTTATATAAATTTGGACCAGCATGGCATGTTATTTCATTAGTTTGGAATTTCGGATCCAAGGGGGAATGGGGGGCAGAGGGGTTTCAGGGGTTGGAACCCCTCTTTTTTTTGACAATCATTTATTTTTAATGAATATAATAATTGGAACCCCGTTTCATATTGCCTAGATATGCTCCTGATTTCAGATCTGTTATATATTTAATCATATTCACAATTCCCATTTTGAAACTTGAAACTCGAAACTCTTTATTTCACTAAAGGCCCCACATGAGGCATAATAGTATAACATTACACATGTAAAATATGGAACAAACATATATACATAGTATAGGTACGGATCCAAGGGGGAATGGGGGGCAGAGGGGTTTCAGCGGTTGGAACCCCTCTTTTTTTTTTGACAGTCATTTATTTTTAATGAATATAATGATGTTTTACTAACAAATACCCCAAAAATTTTCGCGCCTCTCTCCGCTCGACAAAATTACCTTTTAATTATAATTGGAACCCCGTTTCATATTGCCTAGATATGCTCCTGATTTCAGATCTGTTATATATTTAATCATATTCACAATTCCCATTTTGAAACTTGAAACTCGAAACTCTTTATTTCACTAAAGGCCTCACATGAGGCATAATAGTATAACATTACACATGTAAAATATGGAACAAACATATATACATATAATAGGTACTCCAACGAAAATTAAATGTTCGAATTCAGTGAATATATCGGCGCAAAAAGATAGTAATAAGAAATTGAACTTTTAATCCCCAAAAATTTTAGATTAAAGTGAAAGTCCGCAAAACTATGGAAAAGTGAATATTAATTCCTTATATAGTTCTGACACACATGACATATTTCGTTTTTTGTATTTTTAATTCATTGTTGCAAAAACGCATTTTATTCACAAAATGTCTAGTCATGGAGGGTCACGTGACATTGTGCAGAGGGCGCTCTGTGTACTGACATCAAGTTATAACCAACGAGCACCGCTATAAGGCGTATGTCAACAACGATCACTAACGATATGACAAAAGTTCATTATTACATTTTCAAAAAAAATCGCCGTTCGACTCATGACTTACATATATTTTTGCTTATTTTGCGTAAAAGATTCTTAACATTCTTTTCAATCTATGTTTTCAGTTTCTATATCAAGCAATAATAACGGGCTAGGCAGTACAATATTTTTATAAACATTTTACGCGCCTGTCTACTGTGACAATAATTGTCAAATCGAAGGCGATACAATGTTTAATATTTAGAATTGCGTTTACCTATATTTATGTACCATTCTGTGAATTGGCCTGATTACACTTTCTTTACCTGTCGGGTCATCAACTTGTTACATTTGTTCATGATTTCGAGGTGCAGGGGTGTTTATTCGTTTAGACGCCCGTGTAGAAATTCCATGTTTCAACTTCCAACAAACACAAAAATATCCAATTTTTTCTGCTGCACCTATCTATTATACTTCAATGAAAACTAAATAATAAAAAAATGAACATGATCATCGTAATTAGATCACCGTCAGGTGTACTGTTGTGTCCAATCTCTGGTGCACATATTTTGTTTGTATTTTTTCTTGATATGCAGACAGGTGGAGATGCCGTCTCGATTCTGAATGTTTTGTAAATAAATGTTGACAAGTTTACACTAGGCCGCATATCAATGGGGCGGATTTTTTAGACCTGTAAATTTTCAATGGGGCGGAAAAATTATGTATCAATGGGGCGGAAAAAACATGTATCAGTGGGGGTATTTACAAAAAAATATTCTTATTAGAAATATTTGCAACTGAAATAATAATCTATATAACTTGATTTTAAAAATAAATAATAAAAAATGTATAACATAAAGAATTAAACTGGGGGCTTGCCTTTATGTAAATAAATACAGTTCACATACAAGGGCGTAATCGCGCATGACAAGCTCTTAAATAAAGTTTAAAATCGTTTACATATATGTTTGAAAGACGTTTTGACGAAGATGATTTACAAATTTTAAAACTTGAAACTGTATGCAAGAAAACCAGGGATTATTGCTGAAGACAGAGACATTTGAATTGTTTAAGGCCATTCATTCCGACCAGATTCAATTTTGAAATGTGACCAATTCAGTTTCTTGTCGATGTACCTTAAACAGGAACAGTGTAAATCTAAGATAATAACTGACTTGGATTGTACTAGGGTGCTTTCTGGAATTTTGGAGCATACTCATAAAATGTCCGAACACGACATCGAAAAGAAAATTCCTAAAAACGGAGCGCAATCAGACTTGATGTTAATACGTTATCGTGATTTTAATCTCGAGACTGGACTTCTACACAACTGAACACTGAACAATTTTACTAAATATCGTTGTTTTATGCAATAAATCTAATAAATTATTTTAAAATCTAACTGATTTAAGGGTAATTTCATCCATTTTGGAAACAGGTATATCCGCCCCATTGATACATATTTTTCCGCCCCATTGTTACACATTTTCCCGCCCCATTGATATGCCAATCCGCCCCATTGTGCATCGCCCCTTACACTACAAAGATCCCCTCTGCATACCTCGAATGATTCTTTATTTGGGTGTGAGAAAAACATCGGCTATTACACAATGCAGGTGACTAGATACCTGAACATCCTCCAAAGCAGGTAACCTCTGACATTGTGTTGTTTATTAAAACCAAAACGTAAATATAAATGAAAGAAAAAAAAAACGTTTTACAAATAGCAAGTAAAAAAACACAAAAACGAGAAAAAAAAAAACAAAATATACATATTAATAAAAAAAAAAAAGAAAAACAAAATCAATTATTTCATTATCGAAATAAAAAGGTTAAATCCTAAAATTAGTGATTCAATACTTTGAAAGGTAAATTAAGATGTTGCAGTTTACGTTGAATACACACCTGTTTTAAAGGTATGCATCTTATATTACACAAAAGGATCTGTAAAGCCTTAGACTTGCAAAAGTTGGATGTTGCTTTGATGAAATGCATGTTGAGCCCTTAAGTGTAATCCTTACCTTAAATGTAATCCGATTACACTTAAGGTTAAGGACCACCCTTTAATGTAATCCCGGTTACATTTACGGTTGCAGGACCTCCCTTAATTGTAACCGATTACAATTAAGGGAGATAGTGTACATATGCCTACAGTACCTACCGTAATTGTAATCCCTCGGAATTAGTTTATAATTTGCAGCACATATAGGATTAGAAAACGTGATTATAAGTCATATTTGTTTTAAGGAGCCCTCGTTACCATGGAAAAAAAGGGCGGAGAAAAAGTGCTTAGAATTACTATCGGAAATCTGGAATTATGGGCAAGTGACTCTTCACTTTTTGACTATCTCCTCTGAATTCAATTGACTGATATAGACCAAACTTTAGATTATTGCAGGTAATTTTAACTTGTCCTCTGAGATAGAATATCCCTTTTACTGAGATTTACCTAGATTGATAAGATTTGTCAAAAAATTATGACCACCAAGTTGGAACATACACTATGAACTTCATCTAAAAAGTACATTTGTAACTACTGAAATTAACTGAAGCAAAATCTCATACGAATACCAAAGCAACAAACCAAATGAATATTCATAAAAATAATTCATAACAGACTTCGCAATGCTATGGTACATCTAAGGCAGACAAAGGACACATCGAAAACAAAAAAAAAATAAATTGACATACCTACAAAATGCAAATGATGCACTTGAAGTCTTTTTAATAAAACAATTGCACAATTTTCATGATTTGCCATTTAGGTAGAACATTAATTTTTGGTTTTTAGATAAACCCAAAAATTGGTCGCTAGAAAATTCGTCGCTAGATATTGGTTGCTAGCTTGAGTCTGATTAAAAATATTGTTTATAAGTCAGAATTTCTATCATTTTCATACAGTTCTGTCTACTTTTCCGTTTTAGGGAATTGAAAGCTTTAGAACAATTTTTACATTTCTTTTTTATAATATTTTGGAACAATTCTGAGCACTTTTTCTCCGCCCTTTTTTGTTTCCATGGTAAAGATGGCTATTTAAAACAAATATGACCCAAAATCATGCTATGGCGGAGCACGTTTTCTTATCTAATATGGGCTGCAAATTGTAAGGGATTACAAATACAGAAGGTACTGCAGGCATATGTACACTATCTCCCTTAATTGTAATCGGTTACAATTAAGGGAGGTCCTGCAACCGTAAATGTAACCGGGATTACATTTAAGGGTGGTCCTTAACCTTAAGTGTAATCGGATTACAATTAAGGTAAGGATTACACTTAAGTGCTCAACAAATGCATATATATAAATAATTCGCCCATAAAAGCTTTGAAGAAATAGAAGTTTCACTGAATACGCTGTTAAGAAGTTACATTTTGTTAACATAAAAATGTCCCATTTTGCTAGTTTAATAAAGAAGCTGAAACAGTACAATATTTTGCCTGTCTCCTTATATCCTATCAGTTTTCAACACGGAGCATGCCATATGCTTTTGATAAGGCACTCTGTTCATTCTCTTCAGTGTGAATTTTCTGACATTGATATGAATAGCCGTTCAAACAAGAAAAGTGTTACAAGGCCCAACTTGGGACTGATATACAGTTCGACGTCACTCTAGAGGATGTAGTACATTTAAATATATGCTGAATTTACATAATTAAAGCATCTACCGATCTCACTTCTTGCCCATTCGTCTTTTTGAACTTATAATATACTAACGTATTTTTTTCATTTTTTTTTCTTTCGGAAAGTAAATAGGCAGTGCACAATGTGAATTACGGCCAGCCAGACAAATTTATTGTTTATTTTTTCTTCTCTATTCTTATGCATGTTGTGCCGATATTGATAACGTACGTGAAAAGCATCATTTTGATAGATGTAGAAGACATAAGACAAAACAAAAAACTAATTTTGAATAAAGATTTTTTTCATATTTTTCTCAATAACACGTGTTGTTATCAAATCAAATGAAATATCCTCTCTATAGTCTGACAATTTTTTTCTCATTTTAAAAATTACTGAACTCAAGGGAAGTTACTAATATTGACGATTTATTTTACCTTAATGAACATTTTAAAGTGACCAAAGAATGATTTATGACCCTACCTGTAAAACAGGTGACAGCTGTGTTGATTGTACCAATTAACAAAATTTACCTGTACCTGAACCTGAGTCTTACATAATTGAACAATTTATCACCTGTATCCAAGGGTACAGTTTCATCATGTACACTGTTTGTAATGCATTAACAAGAAGACCATAGTATTTTTTTTGCTTTCTACTGCAGCACGTTGATGTGCACTGTATACTGCACCATCATATGGATTATTATAAAAAAAAAAATCAACAGAAAAATTAGTATTTTTGTTACGGATTATGGATACTTTTTAACGAAATCGTCGAATTACGTGATATATATCCTAGCTTAAAAGAGAATATATATCCGTTTAATTAGCTTTGAACAGGAGGCTAGTATTTTTTGTATTTTCGATAACGAGAGGCAAAACTTCATTCAACTTGAATTTCGACAAAAAATGAAAAATAATGTAGAATTTACTAAATATGGGATATATTTATCATATCTTTTGTATGCCATGCTCATGATCATATCACTGATTTTAATATCTATTGGTAAATTCAATTTGAAAATTTATCCGGTTCTTGGTCAAACCCATGATTACCCAGCATCCTTTCTCTGAATCGTGTCTTCTCCGTAATTGTTAGTGATACAAATTATAATAATCTGTATCAATATTTCGTCACTTCCGATCCAAAATGGCGATACCCATAACTGTACTACGGTCAACTTTTAACTATAAATATCTCCCTTAATAAAAAAAGATACACCACTGTAATTTTGCATGAAGCATTTTCGATATAAAGTGAATCGAATTAGGTAAAGAGTAAAATTTTGCGGACTTTCACTTTAAGGATAAATGAGCATAATTAAAAAATTACAATTTTTCCAATTCCGGTAATTTTTTTCCTCGCATTTACCAGTATATTGAGAGCTAAGGAAAAACTAGTTCAAAATTAATTGGAGTTACGGCGCTTTGGCCACTAATTGAGATTAACTAAGAAAACTGCAAATACAAGTACAAGTTAAAATTGACGTGCACCTACGTGCATTCATGAATCTATTTGAAACTTTGCAGTTAAAAAGTATGACTTGTTATTTAAATACAACACTTAACGTGCGTCTTCATGCACCATGTCATCATTATGTATTTGTGGAATGAAAATTGATAAATCATAAAACTTTGCTTACAAAATTCTTCGTCGGAGTACCTACATATAAGCAAGGACGTATAATGAGAAGGATACGCAACTCGTACACAATCCATTTGGCATTTTAAAATCTGTAGTGGGACGTTTGATATGCTTTCACTTTGCAGCTAACTGCTGAAAAATTAGTGTATGGATTTTAATAAATAACTAAATACCGAAGTTACTGTGAATTTACTTTCTGCATATGCGCATTTCGACAAATTATGTCTCATCAGTGCAGATAAAATCAAAACGATTTGAAGACCATAAAATCAAAAGTGTTTAAAAACTGATAGAGAACAAATAATCAAAGTGATCTAAATGTAAAGCCAAAATCAGCCAAGGACAGAGCTTTGCATGAGGGAGATACTCCTTAGTTTTAAATAAAATTTACAAAATAAAATGATGTTTTTCTGAAAGCTAAGACATTGTTACGTTGTTAGAGTGAATTTTGTTTCATTATAGCAAGCACTTTCTTCAATATACATGATTGAAATTTGTAATCAAGACATTTTTCATTGATTTTTTTGTCACTTCCGGTTTACATCGGTAAAAAGTGCACCACAATTTGCACCTAAAGGCTTTAAAAGTAGTTCACATAATTTCACATAATTGATATTTTCATAAAGGGTGGCAACTACTGCAAGGCCAGAACAATTTTTGTGACCATCATTATTATATTTATTTTGTTTTAATGCTTTAAAGATAATGTCCCAAAATTGACAAAATCTCACATCCCGCGATATTTTCCAAATTTATCATGAGATGCTTATCCTTCTCATTATAAGTCCTTGATATAAGAATTAGTATATGCAGATGGAAGTAGATAATGCAAATTACTAGTTATTAAATAGAGGTATAACAATTTTACAAAATTTTGCCAATCCAATAAGTACATATTTATCTTGACTATTCATTATCTCAGAAAAACTAACAATGTTTCTGTTATTATATATATATGAACTGGTATAAATTTATATCTTTCAGAGCAGAAAAAAAGTACAGTTTAACAAACAGTGAAACTCTTCACCTATTTCTTTCTTTTTACATAAATCACAAATGCGTTCAGATCTATCTATACTAAAAAATCTACCAGCCTCAATCGGCAATTTATGATCACTTTTACAGAATGCTAGTTTACCAGAGTTATCTCCCATTTTAGAAGGTAAACCAATGTATATTCGTAAGGTGAACAAAAGTGTGAATTCATTTTCTTACAATAATTGGCCTGGTGACATACAATGTATAATAATTTAAAGAATTTTTCCGCTATTGCTATATCGATTTACCTTCTCCAAAAAAGGACAACTTTTACAAAAACTGAGAAATTATGGACACATACTGGTTCACAAAAAAGGAAAATACAATGCCAGAGGATGAATTGAAGAATTCAATTGGTTTTGTTTCTGCTTTATTATTATATGAAAGATTTGTACACATAATGCTCAGTAAAATATATATAATAAACATTAAGGCTCTAGTTATACAAGTAACCTCAAATTTAAATCCACTCAGTAGATGTCCTTTGTACTGGATTTGACCTCCTATTTCCATATGTTTTGGTAATGGGTACTTCTTTCTGACTCATTTTGGATTATGGTTTCCCATATAACTTTGATTTTAACACTGCCGATTTTAAAGTTTCAAAAGAAAACTAGAACAAAGTTTCTAATCCCTGCTTCAGTTATACTGTCTTGCAATATACATTTGAAAAAAAAATCTGTGTATTTTGCTTTTTTTTTATATATAGTATTTCTCATGTCAAATGATATTGATGAACAACATAAACATCAAAATTTTTCTTGAAAATCAGAGGTTTACCAATGAGTACATAGAAGTTTTTTTTTCTGTGAACCATGGATTTCTTCAAAACACACTCATCATAACAAATAAATTTCAAATAAACATACAAATTTCCACAAAATAGGTTAATCAAATGTTGGTATTGTTTCTATAGTCATTTATAGCATGAACAGATACTCTGCCAAAATATAGTGTAATTGGAGACTCGCTTGTTGCAACAGAGATAATACACTGTTATACAATGCCAGTCCAAGCAAAAAATGTTTCAAGAAAGCCAAAATCAGTATTACTAAAAAATGTAATTTTACAGAACTTTTGTAAGATGATACTCGTAAGACCTAAAGCTGGTCTTGTCCTTTAAGCGTTGGGGGTGGGGGGG
>MJUU01016133.1:0-12798 GCA_002080025.1 Modiolus philippinarum | reverse complement strand
GGGGGGGGGGGTTAAACAGCTTTTAAGATCCTATACTAGCTATAGATGAAGCTAACTCAAACCATAGTTATTCAGCTTTACAGAAGCCTACCCTGTATTAAATGTCCTGACATCATAGTTTATCAAAGCTCCGATGGAGCTGAAACTCGAAGCCCTGAAAATCTACACCTGGCAAAACTTCGTAGTCATCCAAAGAACTGCTGCATAAGTCTGCATGTATTAAGTTATTTCGTAATACGTGAAAATAATCGTGATTTCGCATGTCGATTTCATTGCTATAAATATATGCAATACACTGTCACAGGTAAACTTCTTCTTCTTCTTCTTTGTTTCGTAGTTCCCTCCAGTTGCGGAGCACTTGGTTAAGACCGATTTGTTTAATTTTAAAAACATACTAACATCTCCACCATTAGAATTGGCTTATATACAAGGGATAAGGGTTTTCTGGTTTAGCTCGGAAAAATCCGTGCTGACCAAATATTAATGTAATATTAACTATTTTTTGTCAAATAATAAAATGTAAAAGTTCTATACTTAAAACCTAACAGAAAAAAAAGTTTCTTTAAGTATATTTAAAATCTAAATAAAAAAGTTAAGTAAACAAATGTTATTTTCATCTTTGACAAATTACTGCGCGACAGGTTCGTTGATCCGAGACGCAATATAAAAAAACGAGTAATTTGATAAACATGCATATCGTTTTCAATTTAACATAACAACACCGTATTCAACTCATGAAAATAAAGAAATATAATATAAAAACACAATGTATACGATTTTGAAAGAAACTTGCGAACTATATTTTATCGGAAGCACGAAGATCACCTTTCAGAGCTGTTAATAGGCTTGAAGCCTCACGTGATTTTTTCTTGCCATTTTAACATCTCTCCAGCCATTTCATGGCTTCGAGATAATAATCAAAGCTCAGATGGAGCTGAAACTCGAAAGCCCTGAAAATCTACACGTGGCAAAACTTCGTAGTCATGCAAAGAGCTGCTGCATAGATCTGCATGTTTTAAGTTATTCCGTTATACGTGAAAATAATCGGGTAATTTCAAGCCTATTAACAGCTCTAGAAGACGATCTTCTTGCACCCGAGTCGGGAAATTTTTTCGTCCACTTCGCGGGCGAGACTATTTTTCCCATATAGTATGCTAGATAATTTTGTTTAACCAGGTTTTTTTATGAATGGAAAAGATCAGGGCAAAATTATTATTTCAACCCAGATGATTTTTGGCAAAAATCGGGACTACAATCTTTTTTTTAAATACCAGTCCCCCTCCCCTCCCCCTAATTATCAAATGGTCCGTGCCTAAACCGAACTCGCATCGAACTGACACCGGAGTCCTATCGGACGAGTAACGAATACAATGTACATGTGTATATATAGCGGTAGCAAACTGCACGATCCGACCTCCTATAGGTTTGCGCGTTGGCTTTCTTTTCAGGCGTTTTTATTACTATTTTTTCTTAATTAGCTGGTATTATGTTTTCGGATATAATCCGTACAACCTATAAATATGAATTACAACCATTATTTTAAACGTTTAAGATCCATGAAACAAGATGAAATCAAAATTGACCACCATTTTTCGAATTTGTCCAATTATATTTCTAATGGTAAAGTTCCTAGGGGACTTCAAATTAAGTTACTTAGTAACACCACAAACACCAGGTTTAAAATCTAACACATTGATTCGGCGTTGGCATAAAATTTTAAGTATTTTATGGAGTAAATGAACATGAGACCATAACACATATGTTTACTCCAAATGCAATAATTTTAATGAGCTGTATGGCCATTTCGGAAATTAATTCCTCATCAGCTCAAAATTCCTCAAAGTGACTGCTCTTTCCGACTTCTCAATCTTTTACTTAATGGCATTACCCATCAAAAGAAAACTGTAAGCCGTGAAGTCAAAGACTTATTAAACGATTGTGAAAATAATCTCCAACCTGAATCTGTCTCTAACATTAAGCAATGCTTAGGTGAAATTACAGAGATAGAAACTAATAAATTACTTAAAAAGCAGAGGACAAAATTTGATAGAGATGGAATTAAACCGACCAAGACAACTTTTCAGACAAACAGAAAGAAAACACGGTCACGGCGCTTTCGGCCAAAACATCAGTCAATTAAATCCAACGTTGTTGTTAATCTATCTAGCACAAATTTGAGTACAACCGAAACATCACTACTGTCCAAAGGTTTGAATTTTTGCCTTTAAAAACAAATGTACATGAACTTGAAGAAGACCTTGATCAATTTGCCAGAAGACTACGAATCAAGGAATATTTTGATTCTAGAAAAGAAGAGAACGAAGAATCATCTGATGATGATTCTGATAGTGATGAAGCTGTCGGGATCCCTAGATTCACTAAAAAGGGTAGTTGGATTCCTAAACCGAGCAAAAACACCGACCCGAATCTGTAATAGATCTTATTAAATCAGATATTAGACAAACTCTAGACATGTTTACATCAGCTCTGAAAAATCTCAAAGAAAGAAACGATATAGTTATAAAACCAGCAGACAGGGGTAGTGCAGTGGTCATCTTGAACAAGACAGATTATTTACAGGAAGCCGAAAGACAACTTTCCGACAATAGATTTTATGAAAAACTAGAATCTGACCCCACTTTTGATTTTGCTAAAAAGATAACCGAAAGCCTAGAGGCTATGCATGAACACGGTCACATTGACACTACAACCTTCAATTATCTTATTCCTGAAGATCCAAAACCTGGTCGCTTCTACCTTCGACCTAAAATCCACAAAGAAAACAACCACGGCAGACCCATTGTTTCAGTTAATAGTCACCCGACAGAAAGATATCAGAGTTCGTTGATTTCCATCTCGGACCATTTGTGGAAGATCTCCCCTCACATATTCAAAATACTACTGACTACCTTAAAAAATGGAACAACTAAATCTTCCAGAGAATACCATATTAGCCTCCATGGATGTAACTTCACTTTACACCAACATTCCACATGTGGATGACATTGCAGCATGCGAAGAAGTTTTGGAAAAACGTACAGTAAAAGAACCACCTACTGAATGTCTAGTGGAAATGCTCACATTGGTTCTTAAGCATAATAATTTCGCCTTTAATGGAGAGCACTACCTTCAAGTCAATGGTACAGCTATGGGAACCAAGATGGCCCATCTTATGCCAACATTTTTATGGGTAGTATTGAAAAAAGCTGCTTTTATCCACACCTAAGAAACACTTTCCTGGTTCCGATTTATTGACGATGTTGATATGAAATGCACACATACCGAGCACAAACATTTAGTAGCAAAAATACAGGTGAAGTATATAAGGTGTTCCGCAGTGTAAATTGTAAGACACCTAATGACGTATACCTCATTGACTTCAAGGTTTGTGGTCTACAGTATGTGGGTGAAAGTGTCCAACCGTTCCACAAAAAAATGAATGGACACCGCAGTGACCTCACCAAAAAACCATTTCTGCCTGTCAGTCAGTATTTCAAATTACCTGGGCATTCTTTGGAAGATTTTGCAAGATCAAAAGTGATCATCACTGATCATGTGCGGGGTTGGAGCGATAAACACAGACAATCGAGAGAAAGCTTCTGGATCAGAGAGTTATGTGCATTACAACCGGATGTCATTAACAAGAAATCGTAGTAATTTGTTTTTCATTCCGTTCATTATTCAGTATTCATTTTCACAGTATTTGTTTAATGTTTATTAAAGAAGTGGTGTTTGTTCATAAAATGTTTAACGAGGCTAATTTCCCACCCCTACCCATTTTCTTAATTTATCATTCAACTATGTTTTGTCGCAAGTCTGGTACAAAAATATCTTTGTGTATTAATTGTAAGATTGTATCCAGGTAAAAATCTTTGACGTTCGATGTATGTAAAAATTTTTTACGATCAATTATCAGATCGCGAGAGACATTGAGAAAGCTAGTAGGCCAGCGAAAATTTCGTCATCAGATCAAATTAGGTTTTTTTATTGCCTAAAATTTTCTATAATAATTTTAATTTGATGTTGTTGTGTATCACTTTAGACGTGTATATATAAATATATATATATATAAGCTGTCTATAAATTCAGTCAGCGTGGAAACTTGTTCATCTCCCCGGATTTGCGAATATTTACGCTAATGCAGGGCCTAAAAAAATAAAATATAACGGTCTATCGTAGGAACCCAACGGGGTTAGAATTAGAGAAATGAATATCGAGATTGCCTTCCCACCGAGGGATTTGGCCGTTCTTCGAATGCACAGATATTACAGACAGATTACACTGCCCACGCCATCTCTGTGGGAGACCAAAGGGATGTAAAATAGAACGAACTACAAATTTATTTTATGTGACACTTAAGTGTATTAATTAACTGAAATTATAGCATGTCGACCGTGGTCCAGTAGTAGCGTGGCAGACTTTTAACCCTTTTATATATATATATATATATATATATATAAAAGCCGGAAGATTTTATCTTTTACCTAAAATCCATAAGGAGAACAATCCTGGTAGACCCATTGTTTCAGCAATTGGTCATCCAACAGAACGTATTTCAGAATTTGTTTATTTCCACTTAAGACCTCATGTGCAAGCATTACCATCTTATCTTAAAGACACTACAGATTATCTGCAGAAAATGGAATCCTTGAATCCTCTTCTGTCCGACACTTTTCTTGTCTCGATGGACGTGACATCCTTTTATACAAATATTCCACATGACGATGGAATAGAGGCGTGCAGAGAAGTTTGTGATAATCGTACCGTTAAAGAATCACCCACCGAATGTCTTGTCCTGTTGCTGACGTTAGTGCTCAAACACAATAACTTTACTTTCAACGAAGAGCACTTTCTACAAGTAAATGGCACTGCTAATGGAACTAAAATGGCACCATCATATGCAAATATTTTCATGGGCAAACTTGAAAAACAATTGTTACAATTACAATCCATAAACCCCTCTCTTGGTTCCGTTTCATAGATGATGTCGTTATGAAATGGACTGAGTCCGACGATCGTCTCGATGAATTCACTGAACTCGCCAACAACATTCACCAATCCATCAAATTCACACATGAAATATCTAAAAGCAGCATTACTTTCCTTGATACTAAGAAAAGTTGTGAAAATGGGAATATGTCCACTGATATATACTGTAGATAAACACCAGTACCTTTCTCCTCAAAGTTGCCATCCCAGACATTGTACTAAGAGCATACCATACAGCCAGACTCTTAGAATAAAGCGCATTTGTTCATCGGAACAAACTTATCAGATACAGCTAGGACATCTTAGGTGTCATCTAAAAAAGAGGGGCTATAGCAATAAAACCATTAAAAAGGGTCTCAATAAAGCGAGATCGGTGGACAGAAAGGAACTTCTGAAATACAAAGAAAAAACGCCCAAAAACAGAATACCATTTGTTATAACATACCATCCGGCATTCCAAAATATATCTAACATAATTCGTACGCACTGGACAAATTTACAAAAACATCCTACCCTGTTTAAAATTTTCAAAGAGTCTCCTGTTATTGCCTTTAGAAAACCCAAAAGTCTCAAAGATTTGCTTGTCAGAGCTGAAATTAAAATCCATGCTAATGACAAAGGCGAATGCAAAGGATGCGGTAACAAACGCTGTATGACTTGCAAAAGCATCCAAAATACACAGAGTTTCAAAAGTACAGCTACAGGAAATGAGTACACTATATATTATCATCGGCTAAAGAGCTAACATAGTGAGTTAGGCTGCAAGTAGAAATCTATTATACGGTTAGGTGAAGCCGCACAGTATAATAGATTTCTACTTGTAGCCTAACTCACAATGTTAGCTCTTTAGCCGATGATAATTTGTTTGTCTTCTGTGTACAGTTTCCACAAGTATTTTGTTATCACAATATAATGTGTCACACGTATAAAATAATCTCCGTATTTGTAAACGTGCTAAAAATAGCCATTTTATGATTGGTTCAACACTACAAGGTGCTACACAAATACGTACTAGAAATATAATGTCGTTTTACAACGAACAAGAATTTAAAAATTGCCCGTGCACTTTTTTGTCACGAAAAATGACGAATAATGATCCTCATGCACGACTGTGTGTTAAATAAAAATCGGCAAACACGTTGCACGAAAATAACCCTGTGCAAGCCTCAAATAACGCACGTGGTTGTGTTGTTTAACTCGTCAACAAAGCAGTACAATAACCTTTCGCGCGGAAACACTGTAGTTTGTAAGAATTGTATGAACCAGTCACCGTTTACAAAAACCTCGACACAGATGCAAGGCCACCTGCAAAACTGAAAATGTGGTATACTTATTAGAGTGTGGAATTTGTGGTCTTCAATATATCGGGGAAGCTATACAGCAGTTCAGCAAACGTCTGAACGGTCATCGTAGCGATGTCACCTGGCAAACTCGACTTCCCCCTCAGTAGACATTTCCCGGCGCTCTATAGATCATAAAGACGGATTTGATAAGTTGAAAGTTACTGTTATTGACCACAATTCTACCTGGGACGAAAATAGTAGACAGGGTAGAGAAAGTTTCTGGATTAAAAGCTTAAGACATTATCACCGAGTGGGATTAATGCATATGGCAAAATCTTACCGTTTTGCTCATTTGCATATAATGCCATTTTTAGACAAAATGGCGTCAAAATATCAAATACATTGTGAAAAGAAATGAAACATTTTCATGAAGGGCCCGGACATTTTGTACAAATGTCAGTTTTACATGAATAAAATGTACACTTTACGTCTCCCTCCTTCACCACACATTCAAATGAATAAAATATCTTAAAATTTCAAGGTTCCCAGAAGGAAATAATATTTGAAGCGAATTGCGTAGTATTGTCTTTGTCAAGATATTGCAAGATGTCGATTTTCTGTGATTTGAAATTGAAATTGTCAAGTAATCTCAAGATGTAAACAACTTGTCATGAAAGGATATGCAAGTGTTTAACAATAATAATTCAGTGATATACCTACTTGTATCAACAGAAATGAAATAAAGGTTACCACGAATGTTAAAAAATGCATGTTTTTGATGAGGACCTTATGAAACTGTCCCAATTTTGTCAACATTTACACAGATTTCACATTTATTTCATGAAATTCGCGCCGGAAACTTTATTTGTGCAGGTAAAATTAGAGTCGAATACGGTGAAAAAGATAATATTATCCGTATAACGCTGGTAATTGAAAAAGTGGATTCAGACACTTCTCTATGGTCATGTGGTATAACTGCCTTTGAATATTCATAAAATTGCATAACAAGAAAATTGCAGCAGAGCTGCGAGAGGGGGTTAACTTGAGACATGTGAAATTTAAAGTTCTTCAATTAAAATATATTTACAGTGGGGAAATACTTGTATTTGAGCCCCCCCCCCCCCCCCGTTTTCACAGCATTGGTCCATTGGTCATCGTATCAAAAATTATTTTATTGACAGGTGTGCTCCCTAATTATACTCTCCAATTCATAGTAAAATATTCAAATTTACACCTAGTCTGCTTATTTGATAATTCACGATCCCAAAATATAGATTTCACCAGTTTATGCGATCTCTGAATGCATTGCAATCTCAATAGCACTTCTGTAGTTGTCGGCCCTTGAAGTGGTAACGCTAGTCCATATATTTCCGGCGTACATGGCGTAGCAGACGCTTAATAGTTGTTTTGATTTGAAGATTGACGATTTTCAAATTAATTTGAGCATTATTATGTTTAAAGCGAAATGCCAATTCATTTTGAAAGTTTTCAGTCAAATATTCACACCAGTAGGCTATCAAATAGCCTTGGTCTACATAAGGCAAGGGAAAGGAATATATTTAACTTCAAGGTAAGACATATATCATTCATAGAATTTTCATCGTCAAAGAGCTCACTGGAGTTGTTACATGGGCATATTTTTGATAAATGATTGCATGAACAATTTACTACCATCTTTATTTACGTTGTCATGTCTCATGACATCCGTGCTTCCCGTTTTCATTCGTGTCATGATACTTGAGGCCGGGGTGCCTTTTGGCTTTGGCACATGGACCCTATTCATTGTTGACTTCCACAATCATTATTTACACACGAAACTGCCAGTCTCGTGTGATCATGCGTTGTCACGTGTGATCCCATGTTCGAAAATACAAAATACAGACGAGTTGTCTGTTTAGTTATACAGTCGTGACTTCGGCACGAATCATACTGATAAATTGTTAATTCTATTTAATTCATCATTTAATATCTTTTCTGGTGTGGTCGCGCCTTTGGCGCGACTTGCGATTTCAGTTCGAAACCTCGTATACAGCTTTAGTTCTTCCCACTTCCGCCTCGGGACGAAAAGTGTTTACAAGTACCAACCATCGTTCGCTTCGCTCACATTGGGTTGGTAAAAAAAGTAACCCTCATTTTGCCATATGGAGAAAAGTTAAATTTTCACAGTTTATTTATTTTAGTTAACAATATATATAGTAAATTATTTATACTGATTAACGTGTAGTTCTGTATATTTATAGTTATTTTATTATTCCATTGCATATTTTCATTTTGTATATTTATTATTTATCCATCTATTTTAATGAAATTTTCTAAATATTTTTGTCGTCATTATTACATCGTACATCGTAATTGTTTTAATAATTATTCCATCTACCTGGATGACGTAATTAAAAAGATTTTGTCGTTATTAGTACATTGATTTAATTATCGAAGTGTAATTAACACTAATACTTCGTGAGTTGACAAAGCATATCAGTTATGCAAAGTATTCTCACATTTTAAATGTTATTATACCATCTTTAACATCTTAAATGTAAAAGTGTACAACTTTTTTAGACATATATATATATATATATATACAACGTCTGAAAATCAGCCCAACATTGGTAGTTCCCTCTCCGGGATTCGAACCATCACTGTTGTGAAATCTATGGCAACACCGCCTGCACTACGTCCAGCGCCCTAGACCACGCGGCTACCTAGGCTATATAAAAATATAGCTTTCGGTAACCGGGTGATACCTCCTCGTAGGTTTAATCTAGGGTTGTAACGCAGTACATGATGTATAGGTGCTCGTGCAGATCAGCTGTGTGTATAGCAGAGAGGATTCAATGTCTTTCGACAAGGAATGCCGCCACACAAAGTTATAATTTTTATATAGTTGTCTGAAGTATGTGACAACTCTTCATACTATACCTGTCCAATGGATAATATCGTGAGACATTATANCTGACATATATATATATATATATATATATATATATATAGGTCAGGAATCCAGTTATCCATCTTACTGGTATTTGAGGAGATCGTTATATTTAAGGAGGTCGATATATTTAGCGTCATTACAGTTATGCTTGTCTCAGTATATCTGGCATATAAAAATACCATTTTTAATACAGCAAGATGGCAAAAGTAAACCTTATTGTTGACCCGAAAACCGACTTTATTGAATTTTGCAATATCTATATTTTACAAAATTTTGTTTAAAACTAAGGAGTATCTCCTATATGCTTAGCTGTTTCCTTAGCTAAATTTTGGCTTTTCTATTAAGATCCTTTTGGTTACTTGTTCTCTTTCAGATACGTTTTTCGGTTTATGGACTTCTAAATGTTTTGGTTTGATCTGCAGTGATGAGACATGCAGAAAATAAATTAATAGTAACTTCGGTATTTTGTTGTTTACTCATACACAAACCACACCATATAAAGACAGTAGCCCCGATCCCCTCTGCCCAGGGCCATACACTTGTATAAGTGTTTCATTAGATTCAAGCAACTTCATTTCTAGTACATATATTGTATTGATATGTGATAAACAGATTTGATTATTGATGTATATGAAGTTTTTCATCTATAACATATATCTCTCCGATCACTACTTTTCATGTTTGTATGTATTTTCACGTTAGTATCGTAATCTCTATAGCACTTTCACATAATTATATTTCCATATGAGTTTAACGTTTCAGAATTAAAAAGGAAACAAGAAACTAAATGGTACTGACGGGGTTGGAACTAATGCGGTATATTCTAGCTCGAAAACTAACTGAACCTTATGTTTAATTTAAGAAACCATTGGTGGATCCAAGGAGGAGATTCTGGGGGTTGGAACCCCTTTTTTGACGATCATGTATTTTTTAATGAATGTCCTGATGTTTTACTAAAAAATACCCTAAAAATTTTCTTTCACATATAAATTTGAATCCCCCTTTTTAAATTCCCTGGACGCGGATTAAGCAATGCACATCAATTTAAACTTGCTTAAGTATAAAATATCATTTCGTCTTCTAATTATATTACACATACGGTATGAAGATAATCTAACAAAGGTATACAAAATACAAAAATTGGTCTAAGAAGTAATTACACCGGAATAAATTCAATTCAAACATTAACCCTCTGGTTTTTTATCGATTTTTTTGTTAAATACCATTTTTTTTTCATTCTCAGGACTGCCCTTTTTGAAATAAATTATGGCATTTTGCAAACAACGTAAATAAGGCGAAATAAAAATTATTCAGATTTTGTTATTTTTTAAAAATTATAACAAACTTTGTATTCGTAGGACCCCCTTTCCTGATTACATTTTCTGTTAATTTTTCCCCACAATGAATTTGAGCTCATTCGGCTTTCGTACATACCCTTTTAACACGTAAAATATCAATATACATTCACATCTTATTTCATGTATTTCTTTTCTTTCTTTTTTTATTTATCTCCATTCAAATCCAATTTTTAAGTGTTTTGTTCCCAAAGAATTTTATGCATAATCTTGCACGGAGGCACCCGTATGGACTAATAATATAAACATGTAGATATATATTCCGCTATATACTTGGGAATACACAGTTCATAATTTTTCATATCAATTGGAACTATTATACAAAGTTCTAAAGTAATCAAAATAGAATACATTTCAAAAGACTGCCTATCAAACAAGGAATCATCTATTGATCGGTATTTTTTTTTTATCATGGACCGAAGACTAGAAGAGAAAATATCTGTACTGACGTAGTTACCTGTATGGACTTAGAAAATTTTCGCTCTGGTTTCGATAATGCACAAATCCTCACTTTTAACATAAAATGGAACTATTTTGGAAAACAAACTGAATATTGAAAATTAGATAGACTAACAAATTAAACTTTATACAACATAGCAGTATGAACGCTGAAATTCATATTAAAAGCAATAAAAAGAAATTTTGATGTAAAACCAGACACAATGCCATTTTTTCATATTTCGGCTTCATATCCATTGAGAACGACATGTGCAAATTTTAAATTAAAAAGGAAATATCTAAACATTAACCAATTTTCGATCTGAAAACGCTAAACAGAAATATAATGATGGAATTTTTCGGTGCTATGAACACGAATATTGGCATTAAAACATAAATATCCTAAAAATGCACCAAAATACATTTCTCCCATTACTCTCAATAGTAATTCAAGACTGATTAATCATTGATATTTTCGCGCATGCGCAGTTGCAAGTGAGGAGAATTTCTGCCCATGAGTTTATTGAATTTGGACACAACATAACAAGTAGTATATTGGCACAGTTCGCTTATGATTTGTGGTGGTGGAGCGTGGTGGAGTCGGAAGTGACATCACCGGAAGTGACGTAGACCGGAAATGACGTGACGAAAGTCACGTGACCGGAAGCGGAAGTCACGTGACCAGATGTCGACGTGTTTATGATGCGCATGCGCAACCGGAAGTGGTCTTGTTTAAAGCCCTATACGGGCCTTTTGACCGGAAATGACGTGTTGGAACAACACGTGACCCTGCAAGGGTCACGGTTGACCTTATTCCATGACGCATGCCGACCGGAAGTGGGCGTAGCCCCATGTGTGCATACCGGAAGTGGTCTTATTTGAAGCCCTAGTCGGGCATGTTGATAGGAAATGACGTGTTGGAACAACACGTGACCCCGCAGGGGTGTGGTTTCACCATACTACAGTGTACATGCGCGAACGGATGTGGGCGTAGCCCCAGGTATAGACCGGAAGTCGGGTATTTTCTTTCATTATTCCCCTTTTTCAATGGTAATCTTTATATTTTCTTCCCTTTTCTGTCATTTCCTTCCTTGTCTCACCCTTTTTAGTGTTGGTATACCTTTTCAACCCCTTTTCAGTATTGTTCTGCAATCTTTAACCTAATATCCGGGCGTTGTCAGACAGCAATTATCGTTGTATTTCTGTAGGTGTCTTCTATCAGGTCCGCGTTCGTCAAAGGGACATAACTCTTGGGAATGCCCATGGTTTTGTGGGTGTCTTCTATCAGGTCCGCATTTGTCAAAGGGACATAACTCTTGGGAGTTCCCGCGTTTTTTTGGGTGTCTTCTATCAGGTCCGCGTTCGTCGCGGCCATTCAAAGGGTTGTTAAGCACAATGTTGCTAGGTGTCTTCTGTCGCGTCCGCGTTCATAGTTTGTCACCTAGTTTAATGTACAAGGGTCACTCTGCATTTTTCCAGGCTTGTGACTGGCTATAACTGTAACGTTATAGGCTGCATTACCCCCTTTTTTTTCTTCTTTTTCTTCTTTTTTGGTTTTTTTTTCTTCTTTTTCTTCTTTTTTGTTTTTTTTGTTTTTGTTTTAAACAACATATTCATTCAGTAACAATACAAAATTCTGTACAATGCTCGTTGCTTCTACGGGATCATCTAATATTCGGGTGACGTCTGTCATCGTGTGTCCTGCACATCGGTGAATCAAGTAGAAGATGCAATGGTGTCCACATACTTTGCCCCCTTCTTCTTGAACTGGTACAGTGTTGTATGTCCACGTATGACAATG
>MJUU01016131.1:11486-23739 GCA_002080025.1 Modiolus philippinarum | reverse complement strand
TACAGTGATTTTTTGAACAGAGCAAAAACACTGTCCCAAAAGCTGCTTAGTCAGGGATTTGTTCAACCTTTGTTAATTTCATCCCTCAAGAAATTCTATGGCCGTCACCATAGCATCATTGAAAGATATGACGTGTCAGTATCCCAAATGAAAGTGGACATTTTCAGCTAGATTCACGTCTTCCCGGATTTGACTACCGACTTTGACATTTTCCCGGATGGAATCACTCACAGTGTGACGGGTGCTGTTAACAGAGCAGGACATGCTTACCCTTCCGGAGCACCTGATGTCACTCTCAGTTTCACTGGAGTTCACACTGTGAGTGCCTTTGTTCTGAATGTTGTGATTTCTGGTTCTGTGCTTTGTGTCTGTCTGGCGTCATTGTTTTTGTGTCTAACGTCATTGTTTTCTGTGTTCTCGTTTTTGCCCTGTCTTTGGACTTCGATTTTTGTGAATGTCACCCCTTTGTTCCTTCGGTATTCTACTGCCGTTGTTTCCACATATTTACCCAGAGTGTTTTGAGATTCATTTTCCACACATTTCCACAGTGTGTTCTGAAATTCATTTCCCACGCATTTACACAGTTTGTTCTGAGATTCATTTCACACACATTTACACAGTGTGATTTCAGATTCATTTTCCACACATTTACACAGTGTGTTCTGAGATTCATTTCCCACGAATTTACAAAGAGTCTTCTGAGAGTCATTTCCCACGCATTTACAGTGTGTTCTGAGATTCACTTTTTACTCCTTTACACAGAGTCTTCTGAGCGTCATTTCCCACACATTTACACAGTGGGTTATGAGAGTAATTTCTTACATATTTATAGAGTTTTATGAGAGTCATTTCCCACACATTTAAAAAGAGTGTTCTGAGAGTCATTTCACACGCATTTACAAAGTGTTCCGATAGTCATTTCCCATACATTTGTACAGAGTGTTCTGAGACTTATTTCCCATACATTTACACAGTGTACATGTAGTCTGAGAGTCATTTTCCACACATTTACAGAGTGTATTCAGAGTGCCATTTCTCACACATTTACACATAGTGTTCTGAGAGTCATTTCTTACACATTTACAAGTGTTCTGAGAGTAATTTCTCACACATTTACACAGAGTGTCTAACACATGTACACAGTGTTTAATGAGATGCAAGCTTCATCTCTTTAACTTTGACATTTTGCAAAAAAAAGATGGAAACGTCCAAAGAACAGAATCTGACAAATTTATCGCATGAGATTTTGCTTAGCTGACTTTAAACTTGTTCATTATTAGGCCAGTCTGAAATGCCCTATTCTAATCATTTACATCATGTGACTCTCACTGTGTCAGTAGTGATAACTTTCTACAGAATAGCGCATAGCTTCAATTTATTTACTTATGATTTTACTGATTGTGCATGTCCCTCGTGTTGTCGTTTCTCACAATTCAGTAACTTAGTTTTTAGATACTTTCCATAGATCATTATTTCGGATGATTTTGAGTCTTGGAGATCTCGTAATACTTTCTTATTGTTTCTATCAAATTAACTTCATTTTCTGGATGATTTTGTCTGATATATGTCTCCGAAAAATGCAAAATATAATCCTTAAAAATGTCTGGAGAATATCAATTCATTATTAGAGTCGACGAAACTGAGAACGCGACAAATTTAATTAATCTTTGAATATCCTTGTGCCGATTAAAATATAAATACAAAAGGTCGTGCGTAGCACGAAACTTTCCAGCGACCTACAAAGATCTGTAAATGCTCTGAAAAGATAAGTCCTGGCATTTTATTTTTGTTTTTATGTAGAAAGTGTAGTGACCATCTGTAAATAGTTAAATTATTCACTTTGAAATGAAAATACTGTAAAGTAGCCGATAAGCGAGAAGCAAAGAGTCCGTTTTTAACCCGAGGACAATGGCAACATAGGAAAAACAAAGAAACAAAGACATAACATCAGTACGACACAGAAAAAAATGAAGACACACACACACACACACACACACATATATACAAAGATGACCAACAATGACCCAATAAAAATCATTGGTTAGATCAGGAGATCAGGTTGGCCAGAAGAGTTTGCATTTTCCTCTTCATCCATCGTGTTGAACACGTCAAACCTGGTAGTCAAGTCAAATCCGGTAGAAGAAACAACAATCTTAAACTTGTTAGTGGGAAATCTGTTGTCATCTTGGAAAAGATATCCCAAAGTGGTCCACAAATCATGATGTCGACCGTAAAACTTCGGCAATGATGATTTCAAGTTATAGGTTACATACTCTTGTTTAAGTAGCATATTTGTGAGCAGCTAGGCTCTATCAAAGAAATAACTGTATCGACCAGAGACCATTGAGTAAAGAGTGAGTATGGAGATGTAAACTTTATATGCCTGTGCTGTTGGAATGTTGCTAAAAAGAAAAGGGAAGTTGATTATTGGAAAGGTAAAGTTATCCTTCATTTTGAGCTCTTTTGGAAAAATCAGAGGAAGAAAATCACTAAAGCGAGGGTTGTTTGGTGACAAAATATCATCTATGTAATAGAAGCTTAAACATTATTTATCTTTATTTTGAAGAAGCCCTTCGATAACTTCAGTCTCATGGGATTGGTGAAACAGATCGGCTAGAAGAGGTGCACAGTGTGTGCTCCTTGGAATTGCAGTAGTCTCCGGTTTTTGGTATTTGTTGTTAATATTCGTGTATCGGTGAAACGTTTGTCAGCATGCCTATTACAAACGCATACACGAGCGTCATAATAGCATAGCACCATTTACGAGTAAACCCTTCACTTAGCGATCCAACAGGAAGTTTGATCAAATTTAAAGCCGCTTCTCGGCAGAAGCGGCAATCAACTGCACAATACAGAAAATAAATTCTTATTATTTAATGGCTTGCTCGAACATAAACATTTTGCTAGATCTGAAAATTTATTCTGCCTAACTGCACGAATGATGGCCATCATTACTCATTTTGTTTGTAGTTATATAAACGTTCAAACAATTACACAATAGGTCTATGAATATTGTTTGTTTACCGTAAGAATGTTGTCATACCGGGGCTAAACAAACAACATAATACCGAAGGTACTGTTGACCTAGCTTCTGCATATGCACATTACGACAACTTATGTCTCATTAGTGCATATTTGCAAATCCATGAACAGAAATATGTGTAAAAGCTGATAGGGAACAAATTACATGGGATCTAAATAGGAAAAGCAAAACCAGCTAAGGACAGAGCTATGCTAGAGGGAGATACTCCGCTGTCCCGAGTTGCCATCGTTGTTTACGCCTGTCTTTTGTATTTTAATGGTGTTTTTTTTCTTGTGCAGTTCCTTGTTACTTTGTGGCATGTGACTATGTTTTTTGGACATTGTATGTGTTTCCTAATATCTTTTTTATTCGTTTGCAAATTTTTAAATAAAAACGGTTTTAACAGTTGTTTTTTTTACGTTTTTAACGATTGCAAAACAGTTACAATCACTTATCTTTAGATCTAAACAAATATAATCTAAATCACATTGAACAACATGTAATTTCCAATCAACAAAAGCAGGTTGCTAAATATCCCGACAGAACAGTTAATTACGTATTATTTCAAGTCTTTTCCGTGTCTAGTTCTTTACTTTGTACACTAAGAGCTCCAGCCGTTGAATCTATGAATGAATGAACTCTGTTTTTTGATTTTGATTCAAGGTTTATTTATTAAGTGAATTAGTAAGTTTTCCCGTATCAGTATGTTAAAGATCGACAATTTCATTTCCTATATAATGATAGAAGTCATTTACTGAATTAAAATGTCTACTGTTATACAGATTGGTGACGAGACAGAGAAATAGAAAATTAATTCTGTTGCCTCTGTTGACCTTATCTAGATTACTTCCTTGGCTTAAATTTTGCAGTCAGAAATCGCTGATTGTTAGGAATAGTAGTATTTGTATATTGTTTAAACTAGATGAACGATTGTAACTCACATAGAAGGTATTTTAATGGATGTTGCCTTTGGTATTTGAGACAATTCTGGTGGTTACACAGTCATCAACCCTCGAATGTGATAAAAGGTGTTCTAAAGAGCTTGTACAGACTTTGGCATAAAATTGCTGAAAATCATCGAAGAGATCGCATTCATTTTAGGGATCCAATTTTTCGTTTAACAAAATATCCATTTTGTAAAATTGTTTAAGTCATTTTCACAATTGGGAAAGGTATGGTACATAGATTAAAACATTTTGAGTTAAAAATGTCGTTTGAAACATCAAATCAAAAAAAAAGGAAAACAAGAAATTATTACGGCAATTCTTGTTTTTCGTGGAAGCACGACCAGATGGAAGACTGAACCAATACACGTGTTTCAAGTGTCTAACCTGGGAATCTCGAGAACGGTAGACAGGATGTTCCAAGACTGGATTAGGTAGTATGTAATTTAGAAAAAAAAAATAATCTTTGTTGGAAAATTTAATACATTTATAAAAAAAAAAGCGATCCTTAACTTTTCATGTTGAATAAATATTTAAAACTACAACTTTTTGTAGTTTACATTGAAACGTTCATTGGCTGAACCGCTCACGGTTCAGCCATACTTTATCTGTCATTAATTCTCTCTGCACATGGGTAACTTGAGAAGGACGGAATCAATAAGGAAAGGACTTGCATTTATACGGAATTAATTTTTCTCTTGAGATTTTCAGCAAACCTGCTTAATCTGCAATCATTTTTGATATACATCAACAGTACTTAAAATGAAACTCTTTAAGGTAGCACAAC
This sequence comes from Modiolus philippinarum, assembly GCA_002080025.1. Lineage (NCBI taxonomy): Eukaryota > Metazoa > Mollusca > Bivalvia > Mytilida > Modiolidae > Modiolus > Modiolus philippinarum. The sequence continues at coordinate 18,986 of MJUU01016131.1, read as the reverse complement.
AGTCTTCTGAAGAAAATTTTCGGTTCCAGACTTTGAAAGCCTGTAACTTTATTATTAATAAAGATACAATGACAAACGAGGTATCAAATTAAAGGAAAATGATTATATTGACTCTTAAGGCTCATTTCAGGAATATTCCTTTTAAGTATCAATGTCTAATTTACCATATTTGGCAAAAAATTTGAGTTTTTGAAGTAATATTTTTAAAAACGAAAATAACTTTAAAATCTTTACTGGTAGCTGAATTCTGTTTGCCTTATCTGAAAGATCCATGAAAATACAACAAAACCGTGTCTCAGATTTTTTATACAAGGTCTGGTTTAAAATTAAATTAATTCTAAATTTTGAAAAAGCAAAATTTCTTCCAGTTAAAATTTAAATTTCATTTATTTTCAAACCAGATCCTATATAAAAAATCTGAGACACGGTTTTGTTGTATTTTCATGGATCTTTCAGATAAGGCAAACAGAATTCAGCTACCAGTAAAGATTTTAAAGTTATTTTCGTTTTTAAAAATATTACTTCAAAAACTCAAATTTTTTGCCAAATATGGTAAATTAGACATTGATACTTAAAAGGAATACTCTTGAAATGAGCCTTAAGAGTCAATTTAATCATTTTCCTTTAATTTGATACCTCGATTGTCCTTATATCTTCATAGATAATAAAGTCACAGGCTTTCAAAGTCCGGGAGCGAAAATTTTCTTCAGGAGACTGTTGTGCTACCTTAATAATGGCTCATTAAAAATACATTTATATACACTGTAAATATTAATATCCCTAGGTTTACCATTACTAATTATTTAAATTTACTGTCAATAAAATACTGAAATTATTAAAATTATTGTAAATTAAAATATGATATACTTAGAATAATCGATAGACTGTAGTACTAATTATTTAAATTTACTGTCAATAAAACACTGCAATTATTAAAATTATTGTAAATTAAAATATGATATACTTAGAATAATCGATAGACTGTAGTAATTTTGGAAGAACGAAAAATTAATAATTCAATCTTTATGATATTGTTTTGAATGAATTTGAAAATAACAATAAAAAACGAAAGTTATCAAATGGAAGAGGATCGGAGACGTTTATAATTCATAATGACCTTTACGTGGCTATTGTAATATTGGTTGTAATCGGGATCATGCATAGAACATCAAATTCAAAACAATATTTGTATAAAAAGTAAACAAATCAAAGAAAATTATTAATGTTTTTCTCCTACTCCGTTGCTTATTTTGTTAGCTGAAAAAAAGAAGAGTACACTGAAATCGTTTAAACAATATGATTGTGAATATTAAATTTTCCTTCATGTTGCTTCCATTTGATAGCTTAAAGAAAAAATGAGGATGCAAAAGTTATTAATGCTTGGAATCTTCAATGTCGGTCCCGAGAGAAAAAATTTGAATCTGCATTTTCTGCAACGGCTACATACGGAGGAAATTTTTCTCTCATTTGTATATGGCTCATATGTTTAGAGGCATACAGCAATGATCTGAAAGAGGGCGATATGTGAAATGAGTACTTTATCCTATATTAAAAAATCGAGAACATCTCTGCATACAAGCACTAAAATCGAAAGCCGCGTGGATGTCACAGCTACATATAAGGCAGAGGGACATAAACAATGTACACTTCCCGTGTGTTTGTAAAAAAGAAAATAAATAGAAACTTCATTTTTGCAAGGCCCGGAAACTATGCGAAGGAAATTTCTCTCATTCGTATGAAACGACACCACGGAATTACCTGAATACCAACTTTTCGTATTTCCACGGTTTTTACTACATTGTGGTTTATGGTATTGTTCAGTTTTCACACATCGTTATACATCTGGGTAATATGGTATTATTTTGCCCTATTTGCTCTTATAACGACATTTGAAGTTAAAAAAAATCGCACCGACCGAAACCCAATAATATTTTGCATGGTTAAAGTATTTCCTTAGATTAAAAAAAGATATATAAAAAAGGAGAAAATTCTACCGTTTGGATATTTTTAATCAGTCAACTTCAAACAGACATCAGTTTCATTAGTGACAAAAGCGGTCTTCTGAAAACAGAAAAGTTCACAATTTTGCACTGACCAAATCACTCCTTCGAGATCAAATCCTATATCATAATACTGTTAAACATTTTTCAATGGCTCTATATATTTGCATGTATATCATTTTGGTGCATTTTTAATTGGACTCCCTTAAAATAAACATGGCATCAAATAAAACTCAAATGAAAATGTTACCGAATTTATATTTATAAGGGACTATTTATTGTTTATTTTAATATTTAGTGTTTTTCCAAAGCACATTTTTCATAAGATTGATGAAGTTTTTTTCTTTGCATTTCCCATTCATGTAGACTTTCACCATTACGTCTATGAAAATGCAACGTTTTTCTGTTACTTTTCGTCTTATATATTGAAAATGATAGAAGATAGGGGTCAAGTTTTAATTACAAAAATGGTAAGTATAATAAGATCTACATGTCCTTCAATTTTGATTAAAATGTTACGACCCATATAGGAGTAATAGCCGCTTTTTCAGTAAATTTTTATGATTTTTATACGTTTTTACTTTTATTTTAAAAAACTATTTGAGATAGAGATTGGTGTGAATTGCAAAAGTGTCAAGCTTATCAAGGGCTACAATTTCTACATATGTCCAGCAGGTCGCATCTCATTCAAGATGGCCGCCAGAGGGGAACATAGTTTAACATAGGAACCGTATGGGAAAGGCATTCAAAGATCTTTTTCTCTGAAACTACTAAGCCAATTGGAACGAAACTTGGCATTAGTCCATTGGTGATCCCCTTCAAAGTTTGTGATTTTATGTTCTTACCTCATTCTAGATGACTGCCAGCGAAGAACATAGTTTAACAGAAGGACCCTATGTGAAATGCATTGAAAGGTCTTCTTCTCTGAAACAACTGAGCCAATGGCAATCGATCTTGGTCACAATAGTCCTTGGATGGTTTCCTTCAATGCATGTGACTTTTGTGTACCTCATCCTACATGGCAACAATATTTGAATATCATCGCAGAAATTGTAACATCTGATGAACTGATGTATAAGTATGGATTATAATGGATGGTCTCTTGGTGGCAATCATAAAACCAGTCACCGGGTGAGCGATACAGGCTCATGTGAGCCTCTAGTCCTTATATATACATAATTGGGTGCAATGGTCAAAATGAAAAAGAAAATTATCAGATGAACAATAATTTATCGTCAACAAATATGATTTAGAATGATCTTATGAAATTATTTCACTTGGTTGATAAGTTGAGTTATGGGAGATATCGCTTAGTTTCTAGACGAAATGCCCGTAATTCTGTTTCTGCTAGATTCAGCAGTTAACATGACCTTACGGAAAGTGCGCCAGGAAGGTCAACAGAAACAATTGAATGATGGGAGATATCGCTTAGTGCCCAGACTTCAGTTTCTTTCCTTTTCAATAAGTACTGCTTTATACGAAGGTGCAATTAAATGTCTTAAAGCCATTATATAAGGAGAATTTTGATAATTTTTATATATTTCAGTAAAGCTGTTCTTAGGTTCAGCCATTGCTTTTTTTTTTCTAAAAAAGCAACTTGTTTAATTTTCTTCATTATCGAGCCATACACACCATATTGTCCTGCCCCATAGACAGAGCCAACGGAATAGTTTAATTAAAGCCAATATCATTTTATTGACAAGATTTCCTTTCCGGAGCACCATGTCACACTGTTAGTGCTTTAGTTTTTTGTGTTGTATATGTAATGTTCGTGTGTTGGTGTCTTTGGTCTTCCACCTTCTAGTGTTCTTATTTTTGCCTTGTCTCTGGACTTAAATTTATGTAATGTTGTTCTTTGTTCCTTCGGTATTCTAGTGACGCTGTTTTATTCTTTCTGTCAGCATATTTACTTCACCAGCCATCTATAACGGTTCCGAGGTAATGTAGGTAAAAGGATCTAGGTCAAATTATTGAAATAATCCGATTTTTGCGGCGTAATGTTCGTTTGCTGTCAACCGTTTTGGTTTAATCATGCACTTGTGAGATTACAATTTGTAGTGTATACCACAATTAATGAAACAGAACACTTTGCCAGTTTAATTAATGTTTGTTGACAATCCCACACCCATGACCAATGAAGATATGGATGTAGCGTTGCTCGACAATTACCAAAGAATTCCGCTTAAACCGGTGCTAGGGACTGTCTTGAACTTACTATGAGGTATGAGCAAAGCTCATTGTTGAAGGCCTCATGGCGACTTCAAGATGAAGAACAACAATAAAAGCGTTGTTCCTTTGCTTGTTTTACCATGTATTTGTAGAGACTTTGTCTCATGTGCATTTACTCCATATCCATTCATTCACCATATCAAAATTAACATTAAAGACACTACAGCTACTTTCGTCGCTTAGCAAATGCTATGAGGGCCAGTAACTCTAAGAATCGACCAATTAACGGGATTGTGACAAAATCAGAACTGTGTACAAATTGAAAGTAAAATTCCATGCTTTTATTCTGTTTATATGAATGCAAGTTTCGTCAAATAAAATGTTCCCGAAGTTACATTTCTAGTAAAAATGAAAAACAAGAAAAGAACTTTAAATCCTTACACGTCATGCTTTAGTGGGAAATGTTTTTGAATTGCATTATTTTATCGTGAATTCTCGGAGACTTATAGACCCTATGGCACACGATATTAAATGTCAAATGGTATTATCAAACTCTCACGAACAAGAGTGAACGTCTGAGCGAAAATGAGATGAAATGTTTATGACAGCCTTTTCTTTGCAAAATTCTAAATCCACATAGACTCAAAGTTCCATCTTCCACCATAAAGAGTTTATTTCTACGATCTATAATTGTATATAATCAATTCCTGATTTCTTTCTCAGTTTTATTTCCAAAATAAGCTTACTTAAGCTTATAGCTTAATGTCGGCAGTGTCTTATTGGTAAACTATTTCTAATTTGGTTTGCTTGATAGTGTCGTTTTTATAATTTTTATAACCTGTCATATCAAATATTGCTGACAAATTCCTTTATAAAAATGATTATCAAAATAACAAGCATGATCGACGTATCGTATTACAACATGAGTATAGCAGTTGTCAGCTTAATAGAAAACGTAAAAAGATTCATTTAATACTGTCAATCTTGCTACTAAGAAATACAAATAAACCGAGTTTGATGACAGATGCTATCAATGTAAGTGTGGCAATGAAATAAAATCATCAATATCGTTTATGAAATAAAAATATATAGTAGTTTTTCAATAGACGTCATTTTGTTTTGTAATGTATGAAAGCGTTAAGGGAAATACAATTTATACCATATACAAATGCAGTATTTATGGCCCTGGATAATTTTGGTGTCGCTGACCTTACGTTCAACATTCAAAGAACTTTATTTCAGTTAAATCTTGGCAGCAATTTTATATATCTTTTTTTCCTATAGATGCATGTTTGAATGGTCAGTACTAAATGTCTTCCCTTGAAGAGATTTATGCATTTCTCTTGAATTAAATCATACGTGATTGTCATAAAACATTGTTGAAAACGTCAAACAGACGTCTTTGACCTAGGAAAATTCGAAATGAAATAAAAAAACATAACAGGAAACATCTGCAATGGCTGAAAATTACAATCTTCCAGGGAACTACATGGGAAAACGCATATATGACAAAAGACAAACGAAAAACGACGATAGGAACGCGGGACAGACGGACTCGGTACCAGCACTAGCAAAAGCCTGCGGTTGGATCAAACGGGTTTATGGGTACCTATTCCTCCCCTTTATTTGTCTCATTTCTCTAAAAGTATAATAAACAAAAGAATAAAACCCAATACAGGTAGACTACTAATCTTGAAGGGAGAGAAAATGACAAAATTCAATTTTGAAAGATGCGTCAAGGGTTCGCGGTTAATCTATCGGCTAGCTAAAGGAACCTGAAATTATTTACTGGGCTTAATTTATGTGATTTATATGAACATTTTGAAGATTGATGTCTTTTCTGTTTTGTTCAAAATATATGGAAACCCAATTGACTTCAAAAGAATATAAAGTGCTCATATAAGCTCAATGTAGGCTTTATTTCTAAGTTCATGTCAAAGAGAGTTATTAATGGTCCATCAAATGTTTATTAAAATGGTTATAATTTACATGAGGTTCTGGATTAATTGTTCACGCAACAGAACAACAGACACACAAATCTGTTTTTCTTATTTTAAACGGGCTACAGTAATTACAAGAATATCCGAGTCTACAGCTTATATCATATCCCTCCTTGCTTAAGGTGTGAAAAAAACAAGTCGACATAAATATTTCGTGTCATATAGGTAGTGACGAAATATAATTTTCCTTGGCTTCCTCTCCTTTCTAAAATTATTTATTTTCATTAAAATCACGAACAAATTAAATATTTTCAAAAATGTTGCATCAAATCATTTATTTGCATTTGCAACAAAAATATAATTTTTCAAATCAAATTGAATTATATATTTTCTTGACAATTAGGATTAGAATTTCTGTTTTTACTGACACCAAGATTAAATTATTTATTTACAAAATAACTCCCCCCCCACCAAATATGTATAATTAAATATACGTGATTGCCACCCTACCCTCACCCCACAAAAAGCATCTAAAAATGACCCTTGCTCTGGTGCCTCATTAACCGCAAAATGATGAATAATATTATTCCACTATATATTTATAACTTAACTAATAACGATTTTTCATTGGCCAAGACCGTCACACATGACTGTGAACAAAACATCGTGTCTCCCGCTGAACGTAATGTCCAAATATCATTTTCCCCTCATTCGGAATTCTCTAGATTTTACAAGAGTTATCGTATTAATATTAGTGAGTGAATTTAAGCACAAGAAAAGAGCCGCTCATAGTTAAGGAACAGCTCAGTGTCGCCTAGCCAGGAGTATTTGCTGAATAATATGTTTCAATATGTTCATTTGTGTTGTCATGTCAATTTCAAAAATCAATAAAACAAATTTATTTCAGCAACGAAAATGCCTTTTTCTATTTGTAGTGTACTTTTAAGTCATTATTACTATTATAAGATTTTCACCGATGGATGCAGCGGCCTTCGATTTGGGGATTCAGGCGGAGTGTCAGGAAAAAATGATTCCAGAGGAGTTTTTGCCAGTTTTTGTCAATTTTTGCGTGAATTCTTCAAGGTCATGAAAAATTTTTCAGAAAAGATGGAGGGGAAAGCAGAACCCCCTCTGGATAAAGCCGCAAATGATTTATACTTATTAAAATCAGTAGTGGAATAAAATATTTATTTCCCATGCATGATGGAGATATGAATATTTGTTTACCCTCGGGGAATCATATTTCCCTCGGGTAAACAAATCTTCATATCTCCCACATGCATGGGAAATAAATGTATAAAATGGCATAGACAAAAACTAAAATACAATAGTCCATGGGCTGGAATAACCCCCGTGCACCCCCCCCCACTTCCCAACCCCACCCATTTTTT
>MJUU01016129.1:0-34752 GCA_002080025.1 Modiolus philippinarum | reverse complement strand
AAATATATATATATATATATATATATATATATATATAATTTTACTTATTTCCAATACCTCATCTGTAACACTATTTGCTCTACATTATTTTTTTTCCCCATATATTCCTGCGACCACATTTACTAAGACATTATTATTCGAAATTTAACTTATATTGTACCGATGAAGTAATAAAGATAATTGCTACAATGGTGTAGATACTGTACCACTCAAGATGTACGGAAGGTTATAACCCAGTGGCTAATGGTAAGGGACAAACATATACAAAAGTGTGTAACTTGCAATTCATAATGGTAAAAGTTATTTCTAACATGTTTTATTTCGTACTTACCAAATAACAGACTGATGGCGAATCCAAGAGGTGCTTGACACCAAATAAGTCCCCCTTCATACACTCCATCTGCTATGCCATTGACAAAACCACCACCAAACCAAGCAGCTGGAAGAAAAAAAAATCTTTTTACATCCCTTTTCCTCTGCATATTTAGACGATTAAAAAGACACACACACACACACACACACTATTTACTATTAAACAAAGGTTAATGTTAAGTCAGCACATATTGAATGGTTACTTTCATGTGAGCCTTACCTCGTTTTTGTGACATCACAACGCCCTAGAACAATCTAGACTATATTTCAAAGTAGCTTTTGTCAACCGATCCCTCGTAAATTTTGCCAGGAGGTAACAACTAAATGATTTATTACAATAAAAAATACATCGGCAAACAAATACAATAGCAAAAAGGGGAGAAATGAAAAATTTAAAATAAAAAATCCAAAAATATTTAGCAACAAACTGAGGCGACACGAGAAAGACAAAGGAAAACCAGATGAACAAGAACACTACAAAACTAAGATAAAATAAAAAATATAATAAATAAAAATGGTGAAAATGGTGGATTTAACTGGTTTTATGGGCTGCCAAACCTATTCTTCTATTGCGGTAGTTTCCGGTAGCAACTAAAAAGCAATTATTATTGAAAGGTCGTAGAAATTTATGACATCCCAGTATTACGTAGCAAAATCTTGAATCACGGTTCGGACAGAAACTTCAAACTTTTTCACATGGGACTGATATCTGCAAAAGAACTCTTTTAATGATCGCATGAGCCGGAATTTTTTGAAACTTTTTTTCTATTAAAAAGGCGATCACGAAGATAATTGTGTCTGTAAAATTTTAGCTAGCTCCCGCGTACGAATCAATTGTAAAACTAGAAGAAGTTGGAATATTATTGTCCATGTTAGGGAAATTGATAAAATCGTCCCTTTTGTCGAAAATTTTTATACTGAAATGACCATTTTCGTGAAATTGAAGATGTAAGTCCAAAAAATGAAGATCTAGTGGTTTCTGTTGTTTCCTCTATATCCAGTTCTAGACGATATATTGGAATTGCACGTCTAAAAAAGACGAAAGACAAACGTTAAAACGATAGGAAATCGGGACAGCCCGACTTGGTATTGGGTACTAGCAAAGGCCAGCGGTAGGAATAAATCGGTTTATGGGTACCCAAACCTTCCCTTTCTCTGTAAAACAATACAAGTAGATTGCTAACTTCATGGCCACAGTCTTGAAAAGAAAAGGGGGCAAAACTTAATTCTGAAAAGATGGGTCAAGGAGTGCTCGCTGCTAAACTGTCGGACAGCTCAAGTAGTCTAGTTTGCTGGCAAAACACTGTCACACTATGGAAGAATATTCAGATTTGAAATTTCCTGAAGAGTTTGTTTTAGAATCATCATGTATTTTTCTATGCATTGGCTATATAAGTGAGAGGTCCCTCAGGTCATTGGATCCCAAAGATTCTTTTACGGATACATTCAGAATATCCTGTCGATATCCTCTATTATGTAAAGAATGTGAGCTACGTCAACTTTTATCTGGATTTTTTTTTATCCATTTCTGGAATTTTTTTATTTTGAATTTCTAAACATTTCCGTAAAACGAGGATGAGAAATGTCCTAAGTAATAAGCTGTCTTCGAGTGACACCATACTCTGATATTAAATGTTTATATCTTCTATAAAACCTTTTAAATGTATTTAACAATTTCTAAAATCTGTAACCTTGTTGTAAAAGGTTGAATGTTGTAGTAAGATTATGTTCATAAAAGTCGTCAAGAGTAGACCAAACACGTGTGAATCGTACCAGTTGAGATATATAAACCCGGTAATATGGAACTAGAGGAACGTCGCCGCCAAGAAAAGGGAAGTTATATGCAGAACCTAAATTAACAGTAACTTCGGTACTTTTTTTATTTATTACCACTGGGCCGATGCCTCTGCTGGTGGACTATTAGTCCCCGAGGGTATTCACCAACCCAGTAGCCAGTACTCCGGTGCTTGCCCGAAAACTGATGTATTTGGAAACCGCAATATCTGAATTTAACAAAATTTTGTTCAAGACTAAGGAATATCTTTCTCTCGCATAGCTCTGGCCTTATCTGATTTTGGCTTTACTGTTTAGATCCTATTTGCAATTTGTTCTATATCAGCTTTTACACATTTCGGTTTATAGATTTCCAAATGTTTCGATTTGATCTACACTGAAGAGACATGAGTTGTCCAAATGCGCATATGCAGAACCTTTATTAACAGTAACTTTGGTATTTTGTTATTTAGTAATACTGAAATCAAAATCATCACTTTTATCATAAATTTTAGTTTTTATTTATCCAATAATGATAGTTGGTAAAAAAGGCAGTATTTGGAATCACTGTTAGCTTAAGTTCTTTAGGGTAAATGTTACAACCAGGGATTGTCAATAGTAAGTCAATATACCTGCTTTTATCATTAAAAATAGACTTAAGTTGATCACTGTATTTACGTTTCTATTTAGAAGTCAATTCATAATTTAGATTATGTTGCTGTGCACATGTAGTTGATGGACATTGACTTGGGGATATATGCACAGCTTTGTAGAATAAACTGTAAATGTAAAGTATTACCAGGTGTGATTGTTGTGTAGGAGATTGCAAAGGTGTAAGTGTGTTTTTTAATAAAAGGTTTATCGTTTCAAATATCCCCGTCCTGGAACTAAACATTTAACACAGAGATGCATATGTACATATTTCGTCGTTCATGGACATCAACAGGTTTTGGAAATAAACATATTTTTTGTTAATAAATATGCAGTTTTCTTCAAATTATCATGCTTTTATTTTGCATATTTATGGATTTCTGCAATTTAAATTCTCCAACGCGTGTTTTTACTTTTTCAGTGTAAGGAAATGCACGTTATAAAAAGGATTATAAGGGACCGACCATTTAACTTGAAGGGGGGGCTATGGTTTTTTTCTAAAAAAATATTTTAGATCTGATTTTATGTGAAAAAAATATTTTGGCTGCCAAAATGATGAAAAAAAATTTTCTGAAGGAGGCTTTCTGCCCAAAAAAATAATGTTAATTTTGAAAAAAAAATATTTTGTTGATACGCGTGCAAAAAAATAAATAATTTGTTTTGCGCGAAGCGCGAAAAAAATTTTCTGTCCAGAAAAAAAAACCATAACCCCCCCTTCAGGTTAAATGGTCGGTCCCTAAACAAGGTATAGAATGCATAGTTACTTTGTTTCTGTTGTTATTTCAATATCAATAAGTTCGATCCAAGTCTATTCGCTATTTGCATGATTTGTCAGTTGTCTATAAATTTACGTTTGTATTATTCTAATAATTTTCAGGTGATTATTTCCAGCATTACAAATGTCATGTTATACCATTGGATTCAAAACTCTCCAGTGTTGCACATGATTCGCAAACCATTTGATTTTCAGGGAGCCTGACCAGTACCTGGGTTGAAAAATACAGACTAGCATTCACTCTGTCCAATAGGAAAACCGTGCTCAACAAATTTTCCTAACATAATGTATTTGGGGAAAAAAGATAGTCCAGCTCTTAAAACCGGTCGATAAAATTTCCCGTCTCGGGTGAAAATTCCAGCCTCATCCCCGGAAAATCAAATGGCCTGTGCCTATTATGCTGATATTGGACGTTATAGTTGTCTAGGTATTTTCGTTTGTATCATTCTAATAAGTTTCAGGTGATTATTTCCAGCATAACTCGTTCAATTTTTAAAAGCAATCAATTTATTTAGTAAGATTTAAATAGATCAAATTTAAACAAGTTTCTAATTTCTAATATTGTTATTGTTAAACCAAAAATTACTATTATGTTTTTTAACTTTTTACACATCTGTTTTACTTGTATAAAGCTATATGGTTTTATATTAATACTTTATTTATTTATTAAAATTGTTCAATAAACCCAACAGTTCTCGCCACAATATAGCTGAAATATTGCTGAAGTTGGCGTAAAACATCAATCAATCAATCAATCAATCCAGCATAACAAATTACAGGCTATACCATTTGATTCAGTACTCTCCAGTGTTGCGCATGATTCACGCACCTGGGTTGAAGAACAAATTTCTCACCCTAACTCTGTCTAATAGGAAAACCCGTGCTTAACAATTCTTTCTAGCATAATGTATTTGGGGAAAAAGATAATCCAGCTCTTAAAGCGGGCCAATAATATTTCCCGTCGCGGGTGAAAATACCAGCCCCATCCCCCGAAAATCAAATGGCCTGTGCCTAATATGCTGATACTGCATATTGTATTGTCTTACGTATTACATATATGCATCCCAACAATCAATCAGGAATAAGGAATAGAGTGTTTTGTGACAACTCTCTTTGGTCGAAATTTAACTTAAACACAGGAAGTTGTACAAAAGAAAGTCTTATCGATACATCTTTGTTTAATTGACTGGCCAACAGTGAAGTGATAATTCAACCAGTGATCCATTTGAAATGCCCGGTAGAGTCATGACAACAGCATCTTTTTAGAAAAGAGGCGTAAATCGTAACCGCCGAGCGAAGCAAGTCAAAACATTTTTACAGTGTTTTTTTCATTAAAATGCTATAAATATTTCATTTTCATGTACGGTTCGTAAAGACACCCCCTTCGGGAATCCACTCCTGATTTAATATAATTGTTTATATTATCATAAGGATTATAAACCAGGTATAGAATGCATAGTTACTTTGTTTCTATTGTTATGTCAATAATACAGAAGTACGATCCAAGTCTATTCGCTATTTGCATCATTTGTCAGTTGTCTATATATTTTCGTTTGTATTATTCTAATAATTTTCGGGTGATTTTTTCCAGCAGACCAAAATGTCATCTTATTAGGTTGGAATAACCACACGTGCACCCCCAACTTCCCGACCCCGCCAAGTCTGCATACACCCCCTCTTCAAAATAGAACAATGTTAACACGAGCATAACCTGCACGCACTGGTGGAACAGGGCCCATTTTTAGAGCCACCTACCGAAATTTTGGAAAATTTCGTTTTTCGTTCAAGTTTTTCTTTCAGTTGCTTCAAAATGTTGACCAAATGCTTTCCAGTTATAAAAACGATGTATCAAATAATTGCTTATTGTATGAGCTTTGCAAAGAACCCAAATTTTTACTATTTCTATGCCCAATACGTTCCATAGTGCCATTACACATACCCCGACCCCTATGAAATATTGAGGAAAATTTAGATATTTTCATTGAAATTGCGCAAGTTTGATGGTCTAAAGAACCCGAATCGCACATCGATTCCCAATTCTGAAAATTGTCTATAGTTTTTCAATCTATTTTCTTGAATATAAAACATGTTAACATAATGTTAACATATTCTAACGACCGAAGTTTTATTTTGAAATAGACCAAATAAATGGATCTTTGAATATTTCCGATTTTGACTAAGTTTTGTCATTCTTTTGCCCAATATTACTTTTTAGTAAACAAATATCATTTAAAGTAGGTATCAAATGAAAGCTTACTATATTTGCTTTACAACTATGAAAACTAATGGCCATTCTTATGAAATATAAACATCATACATCTATAAAACTTACCCCTATACCTCAACAAATTTACTGTAAAATTGTCGATTTTTTTCTTCGCATTAAAATAACGAGAACACGCAAAATATTTGTTGTATATGACAATTTTCATTCATTATACCATGATTTCGTATTTTAACAGCCATTTGTGGACTTAAACTCAATATTTGGCCTGAAATTGATGAAAAATGGGAATTTTCAACATTTCATATTTGACAAAATTTCACTATTAGATCGTCTTATATGCCAAATCTGGAGGATATATCTGCAGATATGCCAATTAATTGTTCTAAGCGATACATTGGTTGTCTGAAAACATTGTTAAGAAAAACAAGAAGTGTTTGATGTGACTCAAAATACCGAAAATCTTACCCCTACCCCAACAAATTTTCCTTAAAATTGTCATTTTTTTTTGTCTATGTTCGCAACAAATTAACTCAAACACGCAAAATGTGTGTTGAATATGACAATGTTGCATGAATTACATCACGATTTGGTAATTTAACAGCCATTTGTTGACTTAATATGGCACATGTGGATGATATATCTGCAGATATGCCAATTAATTGTTTTTAGCAATACACGAGTTGTCTTAAAACAGTGTTTAGAATATCAAGGGCTGTTAAATGTGACTCTGACTACAGAGAATCTTACCCCTACCCCAACAAATTTTCCCTAAAGTTGTCAATTTTTTGTCTATGTTCGCATAAGAATAACCAGAACACGCAAAATGTGTTATATATGACAATTTTATATGAATTACATCATGATTTGGTATTTTAACAGCCATTTGTTGACTTTAACTCAATATTTGGCCCAAACTGATGAAAAATGGGAATTTTCAACATTTCAGATTTCTCCAAAAGTTCATTGTTAAATCGTAATATATGTCAAATCTGGAGGATTCATCTGCAAATATGCCATTTTTTTTGTTTTAAGCGGTTCATTATTTGTCTTAAAACACTGTTTAGAAAAACAAGGAGTGTTTAATGTGACTCTAAATACGGAAAAACTCACCCCTATCCCAACAAATTTTCCCTATAACAGTCAATTGTTTTACTATATGCGCATAAAAATAACCAAAACACAAAAAATCTGCATTACATATAACAAAGTTGCATAATTTCTATCCATTTGTCATTTTAAGTCCCACTTGTCAGCTTAAACTCAATATTTTGTACATAATTGATGAAAAATGGGAGTTTTCAGCAATTCAGATTTGTCCAAAATTCACTTTTAAATAGTTATATGTGACAAATCTGGAGGATTTATATGCTAAAAACAATGTTTAGAAGAATAAGAAGTGTTCAATGTGACTACCCCTACCCCAAGAAAATGATGCTTTAAAATCCCCAGAATATGTATGTCTGTGCATTTATACGAACAAAACATATTAATGTTTTACTTTCTGTAAATAAAAATGCATTTTATATATCGCAATAGGCAATTTTAACGCCAAAATATGGGTAAAATTGTATATTGTGGGCGATTTTCGTGAAAAATGGGATTTTTCAGCATTTAGGAGTTTTACAAAATTCAAAGTTGAATTGTTGTATAACTGCCCATAAACCACACACATGATCTTATTTGTGACATATGGGAGTCCTGTGTATTTTGGTGTTTGAAATGATATGTTATTAGACCTTTATCCAATGTTTAAGCTTTTCAAGCTGAATAAAATGAAATAAATTGTGTTGAATATTTGTGGTTATATGTTTGTAATTTATGAGTCTGTAGATATTCTAAATAGTTTAAAAACATATTTTCTTATGGCTTTGATATAATGAAAGGATATCTAATCAACATTTTCAAGTTATATATCAATTTCATGAAGTATTTGCATCTCAAAGTCAAAACAGCAGAAATTCTGAAAAAGGAAAATTCACATTTTGCATACAATTTCGAGCAGAAGAGTCTAAAAAGATCTGTTAAAAAGTTTAAATTTACTTAAATGATCTTCTGCATGTCAGCTTTAGTGAAATAAACACGAGAATTCCAATAAAACATTATTCCTTAATTTTGACATTTCTGAACCTACAATACGTCTGAAACTAAAATGTTTGCACACGATTTGTTGCTAACACATCATAAATCATTATTACATCGGCATTTATTAAATGCATATCCAGATTTTCATGACCATAAAGTCAGAAAGTCGAAATTGTGAAAAAATCTAAAATTCCTAAAATTCCCATTTTTCAAAAATTTTATACCGAAAATCAAAATTTTATGGATTTTGATGGTTTTATTTTCCAACATTGTGTCACAACTGATAAGTTAGGCATGAAAACTAGATCAAATGAAGAGGGTTGTTTATCTGAAAGGAATTGACAGCTTAAAATTGTCATTTTCGTTCTAAGGGTTAGAAAATGACATTTACCAATCCGCTACCAAACAGACATTTCAAAACACTATATGCCTCACTGATAGTGTGACGGGTGTCGCTAGCGGGGCAGGACATGCTTACTCTTCCGGAGCACCTGATGTCACTCCCGATTTTCATGGGAGTTCACACTATGAGTGCCTTAGTTCTTAATGTTATCTTTTTATTTCCGTGCATTGTAGCTGTCTCACGTCCTTGTTTTGTCTTTGTTTTTATCTGTTACCGTTTTTGCCATGTCTTTGGACTTCGATTTTTGCAGTCATCGCTTCCCTTGTTCCTTCGGTATTCTACTGCCGTTGTTTCGCTATTTTGTTTGCAAGGGGAGGGGAACATTTTTTGTATCCCTAGATCATAAAATTGGCGTAAAGTGCCCAAACTTGAGTTCATTATAAAGGATATTAAATAAGCTTTAATTTGGTACCAAATTTTAGTACATATTACTTATCGTTAAAAAATTATGGAGCTTAAAAGATGAAACTTAGGTTAAAACGAAAATACAAGAATTTTTCGTGGTGTACTATAAAAGTGGCCCTATACTGTTTATGCGTGCAGGTTATGTTCTTGTTAACATGTTTTATTTTGAAGAGGGGATAAAGGAGGACTGAAAAAAATCGGTCTAGATGGGAAGTTGTGGGGTGCACCATGGCCTATATACCATTGGATTCAATACTCTCCAGTGTTGCACATACTTCACAAACCATTTGATTTTCGGGGGGGGGGGGGGGTGACCAGCACCTGGGTTGAAAAAAAATTGTCTAGCCCTCACTCTGTCCAATAGATCCAAAACTGTGCTCAACAAATTTCTTAGCATAATGTATTTGGGAAAAAGAGATAATCCGGCTCTGAAAGCGGGACAATAAAATTTCCCGTTCCGGGTGAATAATCCAGCCCCTTCCCTGTGCCTAATATGCTGATACTGCAGATTGTATTGTCTCGCATAATACACAGGTGCATCCCATCAATCAATCAGGAATAAGGAATAGGTGTGTTTTTGGACGAAATTTAATCTGAGCACAGGAAGTTGTACCAAAAAAAGTCCGATCGATTCATCTTTTTTAGTTGACTGTAGAACAGTGAAGTGACAATTCAACCAGTGATTCCATATGAAATGCCCGGTAGAGTCATGACAACAACATTTTTCCAACGCTTTCATTTCCAGGGTCAGTTCATGGCAATGATTTTAGAAAGGGGGAGTAAATCGTGACCGTCGAGCAAAGCTAGTTGGAACATTTTTTAGTGTTTTTCCATTCATGCTATAAATAATTCATTTTCAAGTACGATTCGTAATTCGTAATTCGTAAAAGGCCACTTTGAAATCCACCCCTGATTTTGGACAATTCTATATCTGTTAGATAGTTATCAAATCTATGACTTTAAGACCAAAAAGCGTGGTTTTCTTCATGTTCTTCAGTCACTTTATCAGGAAGATAGTTTTAGCCATTATTAGAAAAAAAAATCTGGCCCCGTACAATTTTTGCCTGAAGAAATTCTCTGACCAACACCTGAATTGAAAAAATAATTTGGCTCTGACTTTGTCCATTAGAAGAAAAACTTGCTCAACAAAGTTTCCTAGCATTGTGTATAAAAAATAACCTGATCTCCGAAGCGGTCAAAAAAATTCCCTGCTCAGGCGAAAATCCCTGGCCCCCTGAAAATCATATCGTCCGTGCGTAATAATTCTGTTTTAATTTTTATCAAAAATTACTAGTTGAAAAATGTGAAAGTTGGTCTTATTTTATTTTTTACACAAACAGGGATATTTGCTATTTTTATCACAAAAAACTCTGAACCGGGAGTACTTTCAGGTTTCAAATTTCATATTTATCCAGCTGTGGACCTCAATATTTACATTTGACAATTATAGGTCAGCTGTATATGTAATTTTAAAAAAAATAACGAGAACATAACTTTCTTGCGTATTCATTTTTGTCTCGCCCGCGACGAAAAGTCGCGGAAGAGAGACTTGGGGATAGCGTTTCCAGCGGCGGTGTCACCAATTGCGAACTATTGTGAATTAACAAGCTTATATTAGTTTTAGGTCCATAGTATTTTATATGCAGTTGCGTTAGTTTAGGTACAACTTGAATTTCTACTTAGTGTATGGCCCCGGCCCCTTAGTCACGCATGAACGCATGAAGTAGTCTAGCCACTTAATATTTGACATACAGTAGCGTCCTGAGGAGTACACACCAAGATGGTGGCCCTGGCCCCTTAGTCACGCATGAACGATCACTTTAAGTTTTTTCGTGAGCAGTTTGTACAGCCTAGGGCTTGCTATATGATGTGAGGTTCCTCACTGTGTTGAAGACCGTACGGTGACCCCTAGATGCTTTGTTTTTGGTCGTTTTAACCTGGATATGGGATGTTGTCTCCTTGACATTTACCCCATTTCCTTTCTTTTTCATATATACCAGTAGTCCTCGCCACTTGATATTTGACATACGGGTTTCGTTTGGTTTTGTGCATTCTAACATTTTTTTCGAAATTATGGAGTTCCTTTGTTTGGGTTCTGGTGCTGCTGATTGGGAATGGATTTCCGAGGTGGCCGTACGGCTCGATGGAATTGTTGCAGTTGGAGTTGGCGTGTGTGTTATGGTCTCATGTGCATTTACTCCATATCCTTTCGTTAAATATACAGTTGCGTCTTGAGGAGTACATTTTGATTCCACGCCCAGATGGTGGCCCTGGCCACTTAGTCACGCATGGACGATCCTAAAGTTTTAAGAAAGCAGTTTGTACAGCCTGTACGAGTAGTTCTAGTCACTTGGTATTTGACATGCAGTTGCGTCTTGAGAGAATACTGATGCCGAGCCCAGATGGTGGCCCTGGCCCCTTAGTCACGCATGAACGATCACTTAGAGTTTTTAGCACGCAGTTTTTACAGCCTGTACCAGTGGTCCTAGACACTTGATTTTAAAATACAGATTGCTTTTGAGGAGAACATACCGATTCCACGTCCAGATGGTTGACCTGAACTTTAGTCACGCATGGATGACCATTCTAAGTTTTTAGAAAGCAGTTTGTACAGTCTGTATCAGTAGTCGTATCCACTTGATATTTGACATGCAGTTGCGTCTTAAGGAGTACATGCTAATTCGACGCCCAGATAGTGACCCTGACCCCTTAGCATTTATGAGTGCTAATAGAATTTTAACACATTTAAAGAATTATATTTTATTTTTAGATCAATGTGCAAATTGAGGATATGCAAAGAGCGGGCGAAACATATCATGTGCCCACAAGATATAAATTAAAGCAATATGAGCTGTATTTTTTCAATTTTTTGGTTCCAGAAGAATTCATCATTTCAAGTTAAAATATGAGAAATTAAACAGTTTCAAGTATAATACCTCGTGAAAACATATGAAAAAGCTTGAAAATTTAGGAAAATGTAACACGAATTAATTATTTGTTGGCCAGTAAATAATGGATTCTCGGGATAAATCGCATGCGTGCGACATCAGGTCAAATGTTTCCAATGCATGCGTGACACAAATGTATACAAGGATGTCCTAATTACTTTTTACACGGGAAGGCTTTAATTGTTTGATCTTTCAATGATTAAATTAAAAATAATTCCATGTGTACATTAAACTGGTCACAAATTCAGCCTATTTAACTTCGTCTTAATTACGTCAGCTTTCATTATAGACTGGCTCCTTTGAAATCAGAACCAAGTCATACATTACAACCAAACTTTACAGGAATGATGAACTAACTGTACTTAACAAAGATTGCTCATTTTGTTCCGATCCGATGAAAAACATGACCGCCAATAAGGAACATAGTTTAACATTTGACCTATTGGAAAATGACATTTTCATCTTCTCTGAAACCACTGAAGCAAATTCTACCACACTTTACAGGAATGATGTACTAAAGGTCTTTAACAAAGAATGCTCATTTTTTATTCTATCATAAAAGTTTCAAATCGTTCTTGTTCAATTTTGTTTATTTGTTTTGTCTTTGTCATACTCTTTCAATTCGTGTTGCTGTGAATTGCCGTGATTTTGGATTTATGATTTTACAATTTCCCCTTTCCTCGTTCTTGCTTCGGTATTCGTTTGCCAATGTATTTGTTAAAAGATCTGAATCTATAGCGTGAAAATATATATTTATATTAACTTAAAATTAAACATGTTTTTTTTTTTCATTCACAAACATATTGTTATAAATCTACCAATAAATCATTGTACTGTGTATATGACATTGAAATTTAAAATAAAGAATTACAAAAAAAATCATGAAGTCATGCACGTAATGGCCCTGTCACACTATAACGCACAGTGCCAACGTATGCCGATGTGTAAGAATATTTGCGTACACGCTGGTGTGCGTTGTATAATTTAGAGGCACGTTCTAAACACGTTACAAGCACGTTAACGCACGTTGGTGCGCGTTGTTGAACGTGGGGTGCGTCGGAAATTTTTGAACATTCTCAAAATTTCACGACGTTCGCCAGCGTGTTGTTGATAAGTTATGCACGCGTTAGACGAACGATAGAGGTACGTTATGCACGCAATGTGTGCGATATGTAGTAATTTCTCGAAAGTTGTTTTAAACGTGTAAATAACGCAAACCGAGCGTCTTTGTAACTCAGGAGTGACGTATTAGCCAATGTTTCATTATGAAAATACTGGTTTTCCAAAGGAATGTATATAGCTGCTTTATTTTAGCATCAGGTTGACATATTTTTTTGAAAATAAATTTTGTGATTTTAGGGGGACTTATCCCTCCTGTGAATTCGTCGTATTTTTGGTGGCATTTCTATCCATTTCTATCTTTGCAAATGACATTGGAGTGAGAAATTTCCAGCTGATCTGACGAAAGATTGTCAAAACGCAATAAAGACATTCGATGAATGTTAGAAGATCGTTATGGATGCGTTCGGTATGCGTCAAGTACGCTAGTAAAACGCCTTTGAAACGTCGTCATACGCTGTTACATGTTTTGTGAGCGTTGCAGACAAGTTAAAGATCAGTTTTCCGTCCGTTGTATGAGCCTGACGTTATGAATTTGTTCAAAAAGAGAATTTCTTCAATTTTTCGTCGACGTGTGCCAAAGTAGTATCCTACTTGAGTGTGTCTAGCTCCTCCCCCCCCCCCGAAATTTATTTTTTATTTTACACCCCACTAAAAAAATTTTTTCTCTTCCTAAAAAAGATAAATATATTGCTACTCTCCCCCACTAAAACAATTCTCTCCCTAGAAAATAAAAAAAAAATAAGGAAGTTCTTTTTTTTGGAAATCTTATTTTCGAGGGTATGATTTTTTAAAAAAAAATTTTGTAGCATCTAAACATGTCTTTTTTACTCTAAACTCCCAGTGTTTGTCTTGTATGAAATTAAAACTCAGTAATCTGTAATAGCAGTAAAAAATTATTCAGAATATGCAGGAGGGTTTTTTTAACTTTTTTGTATAGTCTTCATTACTTCCATTCGCCCTTGTTCAGTTAATTTTTTTCTTTCATTATCATTAATTTGGAGTTGATCTTTTTTTTATTTATAATATTTTTCTAACTCATCTAAAATTAATTTAAATTCATCTTCGGATATATTTCCATCTATAAGAGATTTAGAAAAAAATCTTTTATACTATTTAATTTTGTTTCAGCTATAACTTTTATTTTATTATGTTTTTTAATTTATTATATAATTTTCTTTTATTAATTTTATTGAAACACCCAATCCCCCACATATATAACTGCAACATTTTCTAATGGTAATAATATTGGAACAGTTATTCCTACTCCCGCGAATATAACACTTGAAGAAATTAATATAGTATCTTATCCATCAGTTAAATTTATTACTCTTTTATATTTTTTGTATAATGATTTTCTATTATCTGTTTCATTATTTAATGTTTTTTCAATATCAGATTTTTTTTCTAATCTATAATTCTGTCCATCTTCAACTGATAACTCTGGATATAAATTCGGGGCAGTAGGTTGCTTCATTTTTTATATGTAAAAAATGGCTGAAGGAGGAATTGAAATGGAAACTTTTAATGAAGAAGAAGAAGAAAAAGAAGAAGAAGATGATGAAGAAGAAACTTCTTTTCAAGATAATATAGAGTTTCAAAAAATGATAAATAATGGAATTACAGGATTAGAAGATAAAATAAATCGAAAAAAAGAAATTACCAAAAAAATTTTATAATAGAAATAATGAAACTATTCGTAATGAAAGGGATTTTTTTGTAAAAAGAGATAACTATGGAAGACCTATGTTATACGTAAAAGATAGAGCTGGTGAGGAAGTTGCATTAACATATTACCGCTCAAACAATCCAGATGCATTAGCAACATTTTTATCATTTGACACCCTTCAAGGAAAATACGGTGTTGATTTTGTTAGAAATGTTTTAGGTGTAGATGATTTTCAACCATATGCTACACGACGTAGAGAAGGTAGAGCGGAGTTTCAGAGAATGTTAAATGAAGCACCAATTCGTGAACTTAATAGTATAGAAATTCCTTTACAAGATATAACTTCACAACAAGAAGGACAAGAAATATCAGAAACAGCAAGTAATGCAGAAACATATGTAAAAGAAGTAGAAACACAAACAGATATAGATAATAGAGAAATGAGTGGAATAATGACAGCAATGACAACAGTTAAAGAAGAAATTTCAAATGAATTAGCTAAACTAAGTAAAACAAATAATGAAATAGAAGAAGAAAAGATTAAATTTGAACTAGCTAAGGAAAACAATGATGAATTTGAAATGGATAGAATAAGTAAGAGAATAAAAGATTTAGAAATTGATAGAAGTTCAAGACTAAAAGTAATAAATATTAATAGAAGTAAACTACGTAACCAGATAAATAGAATAAAAGAAACAGTTCATAAAGTATTAAATGAGGTGAAAGAATTGAAACTTTATTTAGAGAACAAGGAATAACAATAGCTAGTATTTTGACAGCTTTAGGAATGGTTATTGGAGTTCTTGTTGAAACATTTATTCCAACTACAAAAAATATATCTCCTCCTCCTACACCTCCTACAAATAAATCAGATTTAAAAGACTGGGTAAAAAAACAATTATCAAATCTCGGAAAACTATAAGCTAATCTTGCAGGAAAAGCAGCAGCAGCATTACCAGGCATTATTGGTTCTATTGTGTCTTGGTTATTATCTAGAACTGGAAAAATTGTTTCTTGGTTTGGAAATAATTTAATAGTGTTTCTTATTTTTGTTGTTGGATCAATTTTTACTTCAGCCAAAGATTTTATCAATCAATAAAAAACACCAATACTTCATCCTATTAAAGCTATTTTACTTTCTTCATGTTCTATTGATTCTTTATTTTCAACCGGACCGGAGGAAGGATTTTTTTTCTTCATTTTTAGATTCTGGTAAAAAAAAATTTGTTGTTGTACCTTGTATTCTTTTATCAGGATGAGAAACTAGCTCAACGTGTTTATTATTTAAATTATCATTAAAACCAAGTTTAAGTGTAGATATTGCAGTTACAATTTTGTTATTATATCCAACAATTGAACCGATTTGTAATCTCATATCAGTAGGAGACATATATAATCCAATACCATAAAAATAATCAACTTTAATTCTAGCATCTTTTAATACGTTTTGGTAATTTATTATCAATTGGACTATTTATAACATCTTGTACATTAGATAAAAACTGTTTCTGAGCATCAAATCCTGCTCCTGTTGATAATACATCTGTTCTTGTTTGAGATTGAGCACCTAATATTGACCATACAAATGTTCTAATACTTTCATTTATTCTTTCTATACCTGTTTTTGTAAATCCTTCTGACTTGTCTAACAGAAATGTTGTCCAAGCCATACTTATATTTTTTGTATGATACATTGAATAATTTTCATTAAAAAAGTCCATCATCAAGATGATTTCACTTGGTTGAAAATATTGGGTAAAAGCCCCTAAACCATGACACCCTTTTTCTATTTTTTGTCTCCAATCAGTATTAGGTGAAATTTTAAATTCATTATATATTTTTTTATATTTAGATTTGTCTTATGTACGAAAGCCGGAAGGGGACTTCCGAGTTTCGACTTCTTACTTCTTACTTCTAACTTCTTACTTCCGAGTTCCGAGTTCCGACTTTTTACTTCTTACTTCTAACTTCTTACTTCTTAGTTCGATGTTGCAATTCGGAAAGGTAGTCTTTCCGAATTTCAACATCGACTTTGGCATTTACTTTTGTCAATTGTCAGAACTAAAGGTTTCATAGTTTATGACTAATGGCGAAAGCAATAAAAATGATAGATTGAATGGCGTTTAACGTCCTACTTTCAATATTTCAGCTAAAACCCAAGACGAGAACAGGTTTATAAAAACATGATTTATTTGGGAAAAGGAAAAACACTTGGAAGGGAGAATTCTGATTGCCACTGGTAAAAGAGTATTAAGGGGGAGTGAGCCTTGCAACCTATTATCTTCAGACTACAGGACTGTTGCAAGGATTCTCAAACGTGAACGGTCTTGTATTTTATGTGTAATAAGCGATGTGTTTTATTTGTATTATGTCTGATAAAAATAACGGGTAAAGGTATTACTTATTCAATTTTCTACACAAAAACTGCAGATACAGCAAATCGTGTTCAACTTAGCATTAGCAACACACACACACACACACCCTTAAAAGTTGTTGAGTAATACTCTTTTACATCCCTTGAAGACGATTTAGCTTGTATTGTAAAGCTGTTTTAATTTAGGCAAGTATGATAACAAAGTTAGAGTGGATGCTTGGGAACGTACACGCTTGCTGGATTTAAATACATACCCCTGTCAGACATCGTAGTTTTAAGTCAACTGCTGTAATCATACCTTTAAAAGAAACTACATTTATTTTAGAATAAGCATGAACCGAAGTCCACAAACTCTGTCAGAGTCTTATTTGAAGATTTCTTAGTTCACTTTATCTTGAAGCACGTATTCATTAAAATTATAGGAAGTGCGCAGATGGAACTCAAACTATGTAATTAACAGTAATCCATAGTATTTTTCGATTGTTTTGTTTTGTTTATTTTATTTATACTTTTTTTCTTGTTTTTGTTTTTCTTTTTTTTATATTTATTTAGGACAAACAATTTTTTTTTATAATATTATGTCGAGCGCTCGACTTATTATGTCGAGCTCTCGACTTATTAAGTCGATCGACTTATTATTTCGAGCTCTCGACTTATTATGTCGAGCTCTCGACTTATTATGTCGAGCGCTCGACTAATTATGTCGAGCGCTAGACTTATTATGTCGAGCGCCAGACTTATTAAGTCGAGCTCTCGACTTATTAAGTCGAGCGCTCGTCTTATTATCTCGAGCTTTCGACTTATTATGTCGAGCGCTCGACTTATTATCTCGAGTGCTCGACTTATTATGTCGATCGCTCGACATATTTTTTTTTCCAATTCCGGATTCTTTGTAGATTGAAATGATATTTAATACATTTGTAACCTCGAATAAATGACCCGGCACTTGAACCAGGGATCAGGGGCTTCCTCCGTGTAAAGAGCTGCTTCGGGGGGCATCCCCGTGGTTGATAGGGGAATACCTTGTCGCTGGCGACGAGGTAGAAAGGGTCACGCTCTGTGCAGAATAAAGATCTCTTCTATATATTTCAGTACTGAAGAGTATACCAATTTTCTAGCGGTAGTCAGAAATCGTTGCCCGGTTGTCCCTCCCACCTTGATTCTTTCTGTTTTCTTTCAGATTAATGTTTGAATTGAATTTAACTTGTTCTCGTCCTGATATAGCTTAAATATTGCTCAGTGGATAGAAAGAACCAAGGCGGGAGGGACAACCGGGCAACGAAATTGGAGAAGGGAAGGGTTGGAAATTTAGGCTCTTATACGGTCCCAAAGTATCATAATATATAGAAGGGATCTTTATTCTGCACAGAGCGTGGCCTTTTTCTTTGCCTACACCTGTTGGTGGCCGGGCTTTCTCTATTAT
Organism: Modiolus philippinarum; assembly: GCA_002080025.1. Classification (NCBI taxonomy): domain Eukaryota; kingdom Metazoa; phylum Mollusca; class Bivalvia; order Mytilida; family Modiolidae; genus Modiolus; species Modiolus philippinarum. The sequence goes on along the minus strand of MJUU01016129.1, from coordinate 16,531 downwards.
GACCCTGGCGTCAAACATTAATCTGAAATTAAGGTGGGAGGGACAACCGGGCACTGTAAAATGGGCCTACTCTTCAGTATCGAAATGTATAGAAGGTATCTTTATTCTGCAAAACAGAGCGTGACCCCTTCTACCCCATCACAAGCAAGTATTCCCCTATCAACCACGGGTGATGCCTCGCCCCCCCCCCCCCCCCCCCCCCCACCGAGCAGCTCTGTACACGGCAGAAGCCCCTGATCCCCTGGATCAAGTGCCGGGTCATGTAAACGAGGTTACACATGTATTAAATATCATTTCTATCTACAAAGAATCCGGACTTGACATAATAAGTCGAGCGCTCGGCATAGTAAGTCAAGAGCTCGAGATAATAAGTCGAGCGCTCGACTTAATAAGTCGAGAGCTTGACATAATAAGTCGAGAGCTCGAGATAATAAGTCGAGCGCTCGACATGATAAGTCGAGAGCTCCAGATAATAAGTCAAGCGCTCGACATCATAAGTCGAGAGCTCGAGATAATAAGTCAAGCGCTCGACTTAATAAGTCGAGAGCTCGACATAATAAGTCGAGCGCTCGACAAAATATTATACAAAAATAAAATTTTGTGTGTCCTAAATGTACCACCGTACTTCTGAGCATAGGGTATGTATAATTTTTCACATTCTCTTTGCAATTTTTCCAATTCAGCCGTAAAATCTGTCCCATCCTGGAATATACAGACTTGCAATTATTCATAATGAAGGTATGAACAAATACATTTTAATCATCACAGTTTGGTGCTCATTCCATGCTCTACATGCTGTCATATATCTTCCAAATTCTTTCTCACTTCTTACTTCTAACTTCTTACTTCTTACTTCTAACTTCTTACTTCTTACTTTTAACTTCTTACTTCTAACTTCTTACTTCTTACTTCTAACTTCTGACTTCTAACTTCTTACTTCTTACTACTAACTTCTTACTCCTTACTTCTAACTTCTTACTTATAACTTCTTACTTCTAACTTCTTACTTCTTACTTCTTACTTCTAACTTCTTACTTCTTACTTCTAACTTCTTACTTCTTACTTCCAAGTTGCAACCTGGACAGGCAAAGGACATTCAACCCGGTATTTAATAATATCAATACTTTGATTATAATTAAGACATTTCATTGTATTGATCCTAGCTTAATAGACATGAAACGAATGGTATTATGTTTACGATTATGTCCACATTTATGTCTAGAATAACCGATTTGAAGAGGGGTAATCTCAAAACATCTATTGTACATCACATTATTCCTTTTATTAAATGTGCAGCTAACAAATCTGTTGCACTTTACCCATGCAGTTTACACATTTTTCTTTCTTTAGTTAGACTAGATCAATACTTAACATCGGGTATTTAAACTTTTTGAACTATTTTAACATAGACTCTTGGTAATGTTTTTCACAAGTTTGTTCCGCATTTTAAGTCCTCAGATTAGCTATAAAATAAATGTATTTTAATGACATGTAATTTGCTGCCCATATATGCCACTACCCTTAACGAGAATCACACACTGAAGAATGAAAGTTTTCTGATGTACGGTCGGCTCGATTAGTTAGTATATCTGGTGATCCGTTAATCTTTTTATGGTAATTTTCCCCTGTTACCCAATACATTGTGTTATTGTGATAGTTTTAAATGGTATTTTTTGTTTTAAAGCTTGCTGCGACTCCGTCTTTTGTCAATCAACTTCTTGTGACTTAAACATACTTTCAATCAATTATATTGGCCTTACACGACCAGCAGCCAATTAATAATGAAAATCAATGTATAGTCCATGCAACATATGGAAAACAACAATAAAAGAGTTGTTCCAATGCTTGGTGTTACCATGTATTTGTAGAGACTTTGTCTCATGTGCATTTACTCCATATCCCTTCATTGTTAATATCTTTTTGAAAACATTCTTAATTACATGTAATTTATATAATTCAATGAAAAATTTACTTGGTTGAAAATAAATATCCAAAAATTTAAAATAAAAATATATCAAGATATACTTTAAACGGATCCGAATTTTACGTGCATGAGAGCACTTTCTCAAATTGTAAATCTTCGACAGATCCATTAAGAAAAAAATCATTATTTAGTTAGTTTTAAAGGCAGGAGTGAAATACACGTTTTTGGTAATTGTTTTTTAACCTTTTTCTGAATGAGGAAACACACAAGACATGAAATGATAAGAATTATAGGTAGTCGACTTCATGGAAATTAATGTGTCTTATACAAATTAATCGCCTTATGCCTATATGTTATGGTTTCGCACTTATATTTTTTTTCAATCACATGTGCTTCGGGTTATTGACTGCCCCTAAACATGAATGAAATACACAAATTATTCTATATATTGTAGTCGCATACACAATGGCTTCATACTGAATTTTTTGGATAAAAAAAGATACAGTCACCAAACATGGTCCAGCAATACTAGTATGTCTTTTTTATCAACGAGTCCCGGACAAGGGTTTGACTTTGGAAGAGACTGTGTGATATTGAAGAAAAAATAAATCAAAATCTATTTAATTAGGTCAACAATTCTAAATAAAAAAGACACCAGGTACGTCAATATCCCTGAAGTGAAAAAGGAAAGTACAAATAACTGAAATAAAGGAATGTCAAGAGTGTCGTCTTATTTCGTTCTAGTGTGTAATTCGAAAATTAAAATGCTGCTAAAGCAGGGAAATTTATTAAGTAATGAGATATCGTGTGAAAACTGAAGATAAAATCTTTATCAAATAGTTGAACTTGGTTGACGGACATTTCGAATTGACTGAGAATTTAAATTTCCTAAAATGCATGAATTCTGCTTTTTACTTACGGAGTTGATTATTTTGAGACTATCCCACACTGTTATGTTACACTTCAACCTATTCATCGGCATTAGCTTATTCATATACATCTTTCGTAAAATGTCTAATAGGACTTTGCGAAAGCAAGAAAAATTGACCAACCGATTAAATGTTGTCTAACGTCCAACTAGCGAAATATTTCAACTTTAATTCAAGACGAGAACATATTTTGAATGCAAAATCAATCTGGGAAAATGGAAAACGCTGGGGGGGGGGATAATTGTACAGAAAATTTATGTTTCCATGGCAACGTTGTCCTAATCGTGGCAAGTTAGAGGGGGCTTTTGATTTAAGAAGTGTATTGATTTCTTTGCATGACTATGTTCCGCACTGGCGGCCATGTTTTTTTGTCAGACCGGAACGAAATGTGCAATCCTTGTACATTTGTAAAGGAATTTCCATATATCCATATACGACATCATTCCAGTACAGTTTGGTTGAATTTGCTTCCATAAGTTCTGAGCAGATGACGAAAATGGTTTTTCCAATAGGGTCCAATGTTAAACTATGTTCCTCGCTGGTAGGTATGTTTTGTGTTGGATCAGATCGAAATGAGCAGTTTTTGTTCATCGCCTTCAATACCGATCATTCCTGTAAAGTTTGCTTGAATTGTTTAATTGGTTTCAGAGGAGATGATCAAAATGTGAACAATTAAGTGACGGACGGGTCAGGTGAGCTAAAAAAGGATTAATTTAAACTCTTTTTCAGGATTATAGAGTTGGGGCCAATGCAAGCTGAACACGATTTTCTGTATCTACAATTTGTTATTGAAAATTGAATAAGTTTATATTTCTAAATGTAAACCTTTACCCACTATTCTCATTAGACATAATGCAAATAAAACACATCGCTTATTGCATACAAATATACAAGACCGTTCACGTTAAAGAATCCTTGCAACAGTCCCGTAGTGTGTAGGTTAACGGGTTGCGAGGCTGACTCCCCCTTCACCCTGATGTCTTGATCAACCTGTTCTCGTCTTGGATTATGGGTGAAATGTTAAAATTAGGACGTTAAACGCAATTCGATCCATCAATCAATTTTTATTGATTTGGCAATTACTCATAAACTAGAGTAATAATATAATGAAACCTCAGTCCGAACATTGACAATATTAATACCGAAGTCAGTGTTGCAATCCGGAAAGGCTACCTTTCCGGATTGCAACATCGAAGTAAGAAGTAAGAAGTTAGAAGTAAGAAGTTAGAAGTAAGAAGTAAGAAGTTAGAAGTAAGAAGCAAGATGTTAGAAATATTTTGAAAGATATACGACACTGAGTATGTAGAGCAGGGAATGAACACCCAACTATCATCCTTAAAATTTATGGTGCATCCCTTTACTTGCCTAGTATTCCAGGAGGGGTATATTTTATTGCTGATTTTTGAAAATTTTAAAACGAATGTTAGGCACTTTCAGTACTCTTCTCTAAAATAATATTACCCATAAAACTTGGAAACTGCATGTATCTAAATCAACTGAAAATGAATCTATGTGTTAAAGGTTAATGCACACCCTTACCCGTTATTTTTATTGGACATGATGCAAATAAAACACATCGCTTATTACACACAAAAATACACTACCGTTCACGTTAAGGAATCCTTTCAACAGTCCCGTAGTATGTAGGTAACGGATTGCAAGGCTGACTCGCCCTTCATCATTCATCTAATCACGTTGATAAATCTGTCCTCGTCTTGGATTTTGGCTGAAATGTTGACATTAAGACATTCAACGCCATTCGATCCATCAATCACTTTTTATTGCCTTTACATATTAGTCATAAACAAGAGGAATAATATAATGAAACTTCAGTCCTAACATTGACAATATTAATACCGAAGTCAGTGCTGCGTACCCTTTCCGGATTGCAACATCGAAGTAAGGAGTAAGAAGTTAGAAGTAAGAAGTTAGAAGTAAGAAGTAAGAAGTAAGAAGTTAGAAGTAAGAAGTAAGGAGTTAGAAGTAAGAAGTTAGAAGTAAGAAGTAAGAAGTTAGAAGTAAGAAGTAAGAATTAAGAAGTTAGAAGTAAGAAGTTAGAAGTAAGAAGTTAGAAGTAAGAAGTAAGAAGTTAGAAGTAAGAAGTTAGAAGTTAGAAGTAAGAAGTACTAGAAGATGGACATATTTTGAAATATATTTATATAACAACATGTGAAGCAGGGAATGAGCTCCAAACTATGATCATTACAACTATGTCGTTCATCCCTTTACAATAAACAATTGCAAGTCATAATATTCTAGAAGGGGAAGATTTAAGGATGTATTGACACCGCTCCGAGTTAAAATCCAGCAAATGTGTACGTATCCATGCATCCACTTTCTTGATTTTCTGAACTGGGTGATAAGATTTTCCTCCCAATCTTATCACTCTTACCTTGATGAACTAAGTTCCACCACACAACCTATATCGTCTCGAAAGGGGTGTATAAAAAGAGGATGAACAAAAACCAAATCAATCTTTCCCGATTGCAAGAATTTATCTTCCAAGAACTATTGCAAAATTGAACACGATTTCCTATATATGAAATTTTCTGTCAGTTGAATTAGTTTATATTTCAAAATGCACACCCTAAACTGCTATTATCTAAGACATAAAAGGGATTCTTGAAGGTGTCCGGGCCTTTTTTTTTTTGGAGCGGGAATCGTGAAAAATACCCCTTTATAATAGGCGTGATGCGTGACTTCATAGAATTTTTAACGTGAAAGCCACAAATTTATAAGATTAATAACATGCACGATGGATTCTTCAAGACCCAGATAATACAAAAATACAAGACCTTTGACGCCCAAGAAGTAGGTAACCGGAGGTAAGGCTAACCCCTGCTCCTCAACCCCTTTATCCGGTGGTATTCAAAATTACTCCCTCCTCAGTGTTTGTCTGTTCCCAAATTGATTGTTATCGTCTTGAACTTTAGTTCAAATATTGCTAGTAGAAGGTCTAACACCATTTAAGCTATCAATCAATATTTATTAATTTCGTGATGGGTCATAAACTATGAAACTTTCAGTCCTGTCAAAACTGAGAAAATTAAATACCGAAGTCGGTGTTGCAATCCGGACAGGCTACCTTTCCGGATTGCAACATCGAAGTAAGAAGTAAGAAGTTAGAAGTAAGAAGTAAGAAGTCAGACGTCGGAACTCGGAAGTCCCCTTCCGGCTTTCGTACTTATGGGTTTTTATAATAACAAAAAGAAGAATCAGTTGGTAAAGGTGTTTTAAGTTCTTTTAATATTCTAGCTGTACAATAATATAAATGAAACATATACATTTATTTAGTAAGATTTCATGTTTTTGTACATGTTCATCAAAAGAAACACCACAACCTGTACTTGCACACCATATAGCAAAGTTTAATTGACATTGCCACCACTCAAATGATGAATGTAACCATGTATTTCATGGATCATTAGAATGAATTGTTGGATTTTGATAGTTTTGAAATAAATCGGGAAAGTTACTGTAAAATATTCTTCTAAGTTCACAAATATTTTTTGATTAGTAAGATCTCCCAAATCTTTTTGATAATATTTAGTATTAGGATTATATTCTATATTAGGATTATATTTAAAATTTTTGTTACTCATTTTAAGGGTATTTTTTTTAAAACTCAGTTATCTGTAATTCTTGTTCATAAAAACTACCTTTAATTTCTTCGCCTTCTAAATCATTTATTTTATACATAACAGGGTCTGTACTTAATACTTCGTTAATTACAAACATTTTTCTTGTCCACCGAGTAGTATAACCCATTTCAAATTGACCTTTTTTTTTGTTATTCTTACTCTGTCTCCTACTTTGAATTTAGGTTTTTTTATTTTTTCTTCTTTTTCTGGATATAAATTTTTATACACTGTTAATTCATTTTCTAATTTTCTTGCTTCAACAGGCGGCATTTTAATTGAAGAATGTACTGTAATATTATAATTTTTAACTAATTCATCTAATATATCATGATATTTAAAAGTTTCATTGGCAGTAAAGTATCTAAACATATGTTGTTTCATAGTTCCTATCCACCGTTCTACTACACTTGATTTTTCTTCATTCTCAGTTGAATATAACTTTATGTTATTATCTTTTAACAATTCTTTTACTTGTCGATTATAAAATTCAGATCCTTTATCTGACCAAATATACATTGGTTTTCTTTCTTTAAATAATGTTTTAAATGCTTCACTTACTGTTACTCCTTTTTTATTTTTTAATGGAATTAACCAGCCATATTTACTAAAAATATCTATAACTGCTAATAAATATTGATAGTGTTTATTTTGTTTTGAATATTAATGTGTATCTATCAAATCAACTGCCCATGTCTGGTCTATTGTATGAACATGGACACGTCTTTTAGGAAAAGATTTTACAACTCTGCGATGTAATTCATCTGCTAATTTATTTGTTAGATTTGGATGCTCCATTTTTATTAACTAAAAAATGACAGAAGGAAAAATCTGTACGAAGTGTCATGAATACAAGTTACTAAGCGAATATTACAAAGAAAAGGATAAACCGATGGGTGTTAAATGTGCATGTAAACAATGTCTTAAACCTTTAAAACATTTACATTATATTAATAACAAAGAAAAATATAAACATTCTTATCAAGAATTTATACTTAGAAATCCTAATTATCAATGTAAATATTATTTAAAAAACATAAAAAAATTAACTTTATTAAAAATTGTTCCTTTAAAAAATGGAACCTAAAAAAACAAAACATTTAAAGATCTCATAACAGAAACTACAATTGATGACATAGAAGAAATAGACATAACAAAATACATAAACCTATTAAAAGAAAAAATAGTTATCAATCAATTTCCTTTGAAAATAAAAATAACAATAACAAGTGAATTTTTAAAACCCTGAACAAATGATATAATAGAAGGTCATTACTCTCATTCTGTTGAAGTTATCTTATCACAAAATAATATATCTACATTATATAAAAGTGTAATAGATAAATTTGAAGCTTGGTTAGATAAATACCCGGAAAAAGGATCCGGTTTTGTATTTAAAAATATTAAAAATGTAATAGTAAAACAATATAAATATAACAGTTTAAAAGCTTCTTCTTATATTCCTCTTCAATTTAAATCTTCTAACATTATTAATGTTCAAAATAAAAATGATAATAAATGTTTCTTATGGTCAATACTAGCTAAATTATTTCCTGTAAATGAAAATAAATATAGATTAACAAAATATGAAGAACATGAAAATAAAATTAATATGACAGGAATAGAATATCTAGTTTCGATTAAAGATATACCTAAAATAGAAAAAGTAAACAATTTAAGTATAAATGTATTTGCTTTAGAAGACCAAACAAATAAAGAATCTTTATATCCAGTTTATATTTCAAATAAAAAGAATGAAGATAATATAGCTGATCTACTTTACATTGAAAATGATGAAAACACTAATTACTGTTTAATAAAAAATTTAGATAGTTTTATGTATGATAAAAATAAACATAAATTATTTACATGTAGGAATTGTTTACAAGGGTTTCAAAGAAAAGAAACGTTATTAAAACATAAAGAAATATGTTATGAAAACGAATGTTGTAAAGCTGTAATGCCTAAACCAGGGAAAAATATTCTTAAATTTAAAAATCGCCATTTTAAAAACAAGTTACCATTTGTTATCTATTCAGATTTTGAAGCAAATAATAATCCAATATCTACAACTCAACCGAATCCAGATAAATCATATACAAATCCAATAAAAAAAAACAAAAAACAAATAGTTATGGTATGTATGTTCATTCAGATTACCCGGAAATATTTAAATCACAATACTTTTCTTATGTAGGAGAAGATGCAATAGAAAAATATTTAAAAAAAAGTACGAATATTTAAAATAAAATACATTATAATATCTACCTTAATGAGAAGAAAGAACCATCATTAAATAAGTATGAAGAGGATGAATTTCAAGGAGCAACTGAATGTTATATTTGTGAAAAAGAATTTACTGGAGATAATATTAAAGTAAGAGAACATAACCATCTTTCATGAAAATATAGGGGAGCAGCATGTCAATCTTGTAATACAAAAGAAGGTAAAGCAACAAAATTAATGCCAGTTTTCTTTCATAATGGTAGTAACTATGATTTTCATTTCTTAATTGAAGAATTAATGAAGTATGAAAACGAATATGACAAGGTAAAACTTCTATCTAAAAACCCAGAAGAATATATTTCTATAGACTATGGATCAAATTATAAAAAAATTAAGATTTTTAGATTCTTACAGATTTTTACAAAAAGGTTTATCAGATGTTGCTAAATTAATGGATGAGTTTCCAATTTTAGAAAAAGAGTTTAATGGTGATATTTCGTTATTAAAACAAAAAGGTGTGTATCCATATGAATATATTGAATCATTAGAAAAATTAAAAGAAGATAAATCACGGAATATTAAAGAATTTTACAGTACATTAACAAGAGAAACAATTACAAAAGAAGAGTATAAACATGCACAGTGAGTTTGGAGTCATTTTAAATGTAAAACTTTAGAAAATTACCATAATTTATATCTTAAAACAGATGTTTTGATATTAGCTGATGCGTTTGAAAAATTTAGAAAATTCTTTATAAAATATCATGAAATAGACCCCTGTTATTGTTATTCTGCTCCTGGTTTAACATGGCAATGCGGTTTAAAATATACAAAAATAAAATCAGAATTGAAAAAGGGATAAGGGGAGAATTTTCTGGTGTTCTAGGCCCAAGACACGTAAAAGCTTATAATGAATATACTACTAACTATGATAATGGAAATAGAATATTAGATAAAAATGAAATGAAAGAATGTTTTAAAATATTTAAAAATAGAGGAAACTTAAATGATTTCTTATTAGAAAAATATTGACTATATCTTGATGCAAATAATTTATATGGTTGGGCAATGTAACAGAAATTACCAACTAAAGATTTTAAATGGGAAGAAGATTCAGAATATTATAAAAAATATACCAAAAGGAAGAGGTTGTATAATTGAATGTGATTTAGAGTATACAGATGAATGTAAAAAGAAAACACATAAATATCCATTGGCACCAGAAAAAATGAAAATAGAAAAAGAACAATTATCACCGTATCAACTAAATTTATTAGGAGAAAAACCATTAGGTAAAGAAGAAAAACTATTCTTAACACTACATAATAAAAAGAAATATATTATTCATCATAGTATTCTAAATGAATATATTAAACTTGGTTTAAAATTTACTAAAGTATATAGAAATATTTCATTTGAAGAATCAAATTGGTTAGCAAAGTATATCAATTTTAATACTGAACAAAGAACTAAAGCAAAATCTGCTTTTGAAAAAGATCTTTGGAAACTTATGAACAATGCCTTTTATGGCAAAACATTAGAAAACATTAGGGGAAGACATGAAATAATTCTTTCTACTAGTAAAAATAAAGTAAAAAAATCAATAAATAAACCAAATTTTAAAGACTCAATGATATTTAATAAAAATTTCGCAGCAATTGAATTAAATGTTACTTCAGTAAAATTTGATAAACCAATATATTTGGGTCAATCAATCTTACATTACTCTAAACAACTAATGTATCATTTCAATTATAATGTTGTTAATAAAGTATGGGAAAAGAACGAATTAGTTGCGAGTGATACCGATTCTATATTCTTAAGTATTAATACTAAAGATATTTACGAAGATATGCAAAAAATAAAAGATGAATTGGATACATCAGATTATCCTTAAAATCATACTTTATATTCAGAAAAATTTTTTTTAAAAAAAAAATAGGCAAATTTATTTTCCAGTTATTTGATTTTAATGCTGCTGATGAGAGGTTACTCCTTAAAACACGTGTACAGCATAACGAAATTTACTGTTTTTTATGCAACTTTGGTATTTTTTTTGTATTATAGATGAATTAAATGGAAAAATAATGAGCTTACTCCTTTAAAATAAATGATTTAGGACAGTTGGAAGAAAAAGAATTAAAAGGTATAGGAAAAACTACGATAAAGAAAGATATTAAATTTGATGATTATAAAGATTGTTTATTTAAGAATAAAATTAAAATGAATAAAATGTTTACTCTTAATTCAAATAAACATGAAATGTTTTCAAATGAAGTAAATAAAATTAGTTTAAATCAATTTGATGACAAAAGGTATATTTTAGATAATGGAATTGATACTCAACCATTTGGGATGTAAAAAAATATCATTAGATTTTATTTAATTTCCATGCAACAAAATCAGTTAATGCCATACCACCTATAACAAATGCAATTTCCATATTTTTTTGATCTTCCGATGGATTATAAAAATCACTTAATTTAGGCTTAGGCGGTAATTCATCTAATTGTTTACCAGTAATATAATAATATTCTTTCATTGCTTGATCAACACTTTCATAAATTACTAACATCATGTCTTTCTTTTTTTAATTGTTAATTAATAAAATCTAGTCTTTGAGTTCTTCTTTTATTCCAATCAGCTGTTTCATTTTCTAATTTTTCCATTGCTTTATCATGTCTTATTTTTTCTTCATCACTATCTTTTTTCTTTATAAGTGAAAATAAATAACTACCAGCCGAAAAACATGCACCATTTACAATTGCCCCAACTAACATCATTGCTATAGCACTTGCCATTTTATTTTACAATATTTTCAGGTATAATACCTTGCTTAACCAACATATCTTTTGTTACCATGGCAAGTAATATATCAATGGATAACATACCAATATCGTCCATATTAAAATCCACTTTTGGTGCTGGTCTCTTAAATATCTTTCTACCTATTTCTGCATATCCAACTGTTAATAATGTTTCAACATCCGCATGATATAACATGTTTGCAATTTGTTTTTCTTTTGTTGCCATTTATATATATATATTTTTTCATTTCTTCTTCATATTTTTTTCTTTCGACTGGATGGAGTCTGGCTCCATTTCTTCTGTTAATTCTTTTTCCATATATTCTTCTTCATATTTTTCTTTTAATGCTAAACTAAATAACACATGTACAACTAAATCAATTGTATCTATTCTAGACATTTTTAAAGAATTAAAATTAGTTAAATTCGAAAGGATCAACTGGAAGGATTTCTTTTTCTTTTCGACTGGATTTAATCTGTTTTTCTTCTACTGGTAAAATAGGAACTGTTTTGACCGGAGGGAGACTAGCTCCACTTACTACATTTTTTTATAATAATATATAAAAAATCCTACTCCTAAAAATCCAATTACAACATAAAATGAATTTATAGAAGAGTCTAATTTTTCATTTTCAAAATCTATATCTTTTGTTATAGAGCGGGGCGGAATCCCTTCATTATTTTTAATTTATAAATTTCTTTTTTTAATTCTTCTCCTTCTTTTTTTCGTAATTACGCTTTAAACTTTTTTGCTTCTGCACCTCTTTTACCAGCAGCTATTCTTTTTGTTTTTTTTTTACTTCTTTGGGGGAATGTCAAATCGTATTTCATCATCACTCATTTTTTATCTTATTAGTTTCTTCATCATTACTATTAAAGTTAATATTGTTTGCTGTTGTTAACATAGCAGTAAAAGGAGCAAGATACATTCCATATTTATAATATAGTTCACAACATGCAGTAGTCAAAGCATGATTTATAAAAGGGTCTTCCTCTAAGTTTTGTAGTAGTTTAGGTTTATCAATAACATTAAAATACTTTGAAACACCTATAACATGTAGATTAATAAAAGAATTACATAATGTTTTAGTCATAGTAACTCCTAGTCTTGCTTCATATTTACAATATGATTTATTTATTTGTTCTGTTTTCATTGTATCAATGTTAAAGTGTTAAATCTTTTCCAAGATATTGCTTACTATTACCACCGGCAACAATAGCTAATAATCTTTCACGTTTTTATTTGAGCTGTCTTTTTTTTCTTCGGATAAACTCCCCTCATTTTTTAATAATTTTTCAGCATCCATTTTATATAATTGAAACTCGTTAGAATTACTTAAGCATTACTAAAGAATTACTTAAGCATTACTAAAGAATTACTTAAGAATTACTTAAGCATTACGTAATTACTTAAGAATTGCTTAAGCATTACTAAAGAATTATTTAAGAATTGCTTAATCAATTACCCAATAACCAGTAGGTAGGTCTGTTTTTAAAATTAATTTACGATGTTTCTTTTTTTTAAGTTCTTCTTTTATTTCTTTTTTCTTTCTTCTAAAGTAGGAATAACATCATTTTCTCTTAAACAATCTCTATCTTTTGTATAAAACATACAAATCTATTTTGTTTGTTCTCTTAAATCTTTTAAAACAGAATTATATCTTTGAGAAATAACCCATACTGATGTCTTCCAGAAAATGAAAGCTCAGATAAAATATCTTTTTTCTTTGTTAATTCTTGTGTAGCACTACAGTCATCAATAATATATAATGTTGGATAACCAGCATATTTTTAAAAAAATATTCTTAATAGGTCTTCTAGTTTTTCTTCTCCATTAATAATAGGATTAACAATGATTAGATTTTTTGTTTTTGAAATCCATTCACGAGTTTTGTATGCTCTATTCCATTGAATTGTTGGACAAAGTATAACTATATAATTAAACACCTGACAATGTTCCTTTTCTAATAAATCAAGAACAAATTCTGTTTTTCCGCATCCAGTTTGACCACATATGATAGCACAATGGGGATCAACTGGATAGGAGACTTTACTTAATTCCGTTTTTAAAGGGGATGTTCGAGTGGATACGAGTTTTTTGGACCTCCGGTCGGCTCGACTTGCTCGCTTTATAATTTACTTCTTTAAATCTTTCATCTTCAAAATTAATTTGTGCATCTTGCATAACAAAAAGATAAATATTTATCAATTTATCAGCTCCTGCTTCTTTAGATATTTGGATAGTAATACCTTCAGATGCATTTTCAGTTCTTCCACCTGAACCATGTAATGAATTATCATCTGTTGATCTTAAATCTAACCATAAAGCATAATTATTTGTTTAATATTTTCCTACACTTGTGTCAGAAAAACATAAATCTTTTTAAATTGTATTTGTTTTATTTCGTTTTGAATTTAAAGCAAAGAATTTATTTATCTCATCCCATTGTTGATATGCTTTCATTCCTTGACTATATAATTGAATTGGAACCCCTTCTATTGTCATTTCTACTTTTGTTATTTTAGGGTTATAATAAGTTTCAGTACTTGTTCTTTCCGGATCTTCAAATAAAATTAGAATACCTTTCATACTTCTAGCTGGGACATTTAAATTAATGTTCCAAAGTGTTTCAGATTTGTTTGCACATAATTTTCTATGTCTTAATATTCTATCGTATAAGATAACCATTTTAACTTCAATTTGTTGTCTAATTTGTCTTGCTAGTTCAATATCAGAAACCATATCAAATTCTAAACAAATATTTTTGATTTTATAACTTGCATCTGCATCTGTAGAATGAATAACTTTGTTATAATCATTAAATGTAAGCTCATATTCAAGTCTATCACCAACACCAGCTGGGTAAAAGGGCATATGTGTTTCTAATATTTCAAAATCAAGTGGAATACAAAATCTATTTTCATATGCATCTGCTATAGCTTGATCTTCTGCATTTGTTGCTGCATCTCCCGCTCCAACTCTATGTTTTAACATATTTGCTTTACCAATTCCTTGATATACCATATTTTCACGTTCTTTTGTGGTTTTCCATAAATCAACTTAACAATGATAAATATCACTATCATTAATTGACATAATTTCATTCCCACTTATACGAATTGTTGTTTTTTTAACTATTGCTTTTCCTATGTTTTGATATACTGTTGAATTTGCATCTTTAGATTCAATATCTATTTCAAAAGCTAATCTGTTTGTTCCAGGAACAATAACATCATTATTACTTAGATTAGGAAATCTCACTAATATCTGTTGATTTTTATCAATAGTTGAAGGATTATTAGTTACTACTACACTTTGACGAATTCCTTTTACACCACGAGGTTCTCTTAATTTTCTGTAAGGATTTAATTTTTCTCCGCAAGCCGACATTTTTAAGACAAAAAATGGAGTTTATAAAAATAATTCAATTACCATTGATGCAAGAGTACTGATACACGCAGAATTATTACTCCTACTAATAAAACTTATTCTATCTCCAGCCTCAACTTTTAAAGGTGTAGTAAAGTTAACATAATTATAAAAAACATTATCCAAAACTATTCCATAGCCATTTCGATAATTACCATCAACAGTCACCACAACAAATACATTATCTTTATTTGTTTTAAAACATGCTAATCTAATACCTAATATATGTCCTGGAAAGTTCATTATATAATCACCACCACCGACACCAAAATTAAACACTTGATCTTTCACCAATTAACCATTAATTCCAGCGAATATACTTGTTGTTTTTCTGTCTGGTATATTTATAATTTTGTTGTACAATACTTGAAGATCATTCTTCATCGTTTTTAATTCCAATTCATCTATGTGTTTTTTCTTAACACCAAATATACTCATTTTTAAGGCAAGATTTCTCGCAGCCGCTCAAACAAGGTTATAAAAATAATTCAATTATCATTGATATTACAACTCTTTTACAATCATAATTTCTACACTTACTTTTTAAATTTATATCCCATCCAACATTAAATTCTAAAGGTTTATCAAAGTTTTTTTTTTTTTTTTTTTTTTTTTTAACAATCAACAACAGTTTATTCATTTCGTGCTGTTAACATTACCCCTTAGTGACACAGCAATCCCACTAAGGTTCAGCCCTGTATATTAATTGTCAAATAAACCAGGGGATTTAATTGACAAATCACATGCATGTGTTAGACATCTACATAAATAAATAAATACACCAAGAAAAAAAGATAATCCATACACAATAGATCAAATCAAAATAATATGTATTAACAATTGATATGGGTCATGGGTCATTGATTACGGTCATTTAAATTTGTACTTTAACTATGTATACCGTGTTTAGTGTCCCGGAAAAGGGTCACACTTGCACGTGGTTGTTTAGTATTGGGATATACTCAGCTTCAGTCGGTAAGTTTTAATTTTAATTAATTATACGTAATTAAGTTTGCAATATTTTCTACGATGTTTTTGTTTAAGTCACCTTTTATTGTATTTTGGTCTATTGAAGATATGAGATATTTAAATTCCGTTTACCAAAGTTAATATATTGTCTAAGAGAACCATCTAAACTTATTTTATAATCTTCTTTTTCTTTATCATTTATAAGTATAACAAAAGATACATTTTTTAAACTCCACCAGCCATTAAACTTATTCCTAATATTTGACCTGGATAATTCATTAAATATCCTACATCTCCTTGAATTTCACCAGTAGAAACATATCTAAAACTTTGATTTAATTCTAAAGGTCCAGTAATAGTATCAAATATACTTATTATTGTTCTTTATTTTGCTCTTTTTTTATTTTTAATTTTATTATATAATAAATTATTATTTATTTTTATTAATTCTAATTCATTTTTCATTTGTTTTAATTCTGTTTGAGTGGATACAAGTTTCTTTATAATATATGATTTAATTTTATCTGCACTGAAGAGACATAAGTTGTCGAAATGCGCTTAGCAGAAAATAAATTGGCAGTAACTTCGGTATTTTGATATTTATTACC
>MJUU01016126.1:9709-20554 GCA_002080025.1 Modiolus philippinarum | reverse complement strand
AAGTCCGCATACATCACCTGTTCAAAATAAAACCTGTTAACACGAGCATTACCTGCACGCACTGGTGGAACAGGGCCTATTTTTAGACCCACCTACCGAAATTTTGGAAATTTTTTTCGTTTTTCGTTCAAGTTTTTCTTTCAGTTGCTTCAAAATGTAGACTAATGCTTCCCAGTTATAAAAACGATGTATCCAATGATTGCTTATTGTATGAGATTTACAAAGAACCCAAATTTTTACAATTTCTATGCCCAATACGTTCCATAGCGCCATAAAACGTACCCCTACCCCTATGAAATATTAAGGAAAATTTAGATAATTTCATTGAAATTGCGTAAGTTTGATGGTCTAAAGAACCCAAAGTGCATCTCGATTCCCGATTCTAAAAATTGTTTTCAGTTTTTCAATCTATTTTCTTGAATATAAAACATGTTAACATAATGTTAACATATTGTTAATGACAAAAGTTTATTTTCAAATGGATCTTTGAATATTTCCGATTTTGATTAAGTTTTGTCATTCTTTTGCCCAATATTACTTTTTAGTAAACAAATATCATTTAAAATAGGTATCAAATGAAAGCTTATTATATTTGTTTTACAACTATTACAAATAATGGCCATTCTTATGTAATATAAACATCATACATCAATTAAACTTACCCCTACCCCAACAAATTTACTATAAAATTGTCAATTGTTTGCCTATGTTCGCATAAAAATAACCAGAACACTCAAAATGTGTGTTGTATATGACAATGTTTCATAAATCATACCATGATTTCGTATTTTAACAGCTATTTGTTGACCTAAACTCAATATTTTGCCTGAAATTGATGAAAAATGGGAATTTTCAACATTTCAGATTTGCCCAAATTTCACTGTTAAATCGTTATATATGCCAAATCTGGAGGATATATCTGCAAATGTACGAATTAATTGTTCTAAGCGGTACATTAGATGTCTGAAAACATTGTTGTAACTCAAAATGCCGAAAATCTTACCCCTACCCCAACAAATTTTCCTTAAAATTGTCAATTTTTTGTCTATGTTCGCAACAAATTAACTCAAACACGCAAAATATGTGTTGAATATGACAATGTTGCATGAATTACATCACGATTTGGTAATTTAACAGCCGTTTGTTGACTTAAAGTTAACATTATGTCCGACATTGATGAAAAATGGGATTTTTCAACATTTCAGATTTGGCCAAAGTTCACTGTTAACCCGTTATATATGGCAAATCTGGACTATATATCTGCAGATATGCCAATTAATTGTTTTAAGCAATACATGAATTGTCTTAAAACAGTGTTTAGAATATCAAGGGGTGTTTCATGTGACTCTGAATACAGAGAATCTTACCCCTACCCCAACAAATTTTCCCTAAAAGTGTCATTTTTTGGCTGTTCGCATAAAAATAACCAGAACATGCAAAATGTGTGTTATATATGACAATGTTGCATGAATTACATCATGATCTGGTATTTCAACAGCCATTTGTTGACTTAAGGTGTCTCAGTGGTATTATTCCACCATTTTTGTTTTATACTTGCTCATTTAGGTTTCATTCATTTATAAATTTAACAAAATACGTATTTAAATGTAAATAAAGTTATAAAGTATTTTAAATTTTTGTTCCTTATCAATTTTACAACATTTCCATTACAAAAAGGTAAAGTTAAGCACACATGCTTTAAAGCTGTAGGTGGATATACAGAACACAGAAATTAAGCAAGGGAGATAATGTGATAAAAGAATTTTATATAGATATCACTAGAGAAATTAGCATTTCACAATTTATCTCACTTATTTCAACGGTGACCCCTGGTTTTTATTTTTTATATGTAAACGATATAATGAGTTTAATACACATCCAAAGTTTAAACAAACTCTATAATAAATTTTAAAATTCATACACTCATATAGTTATTTTCCCTATCATTTCTTTGTAAAACCCTTAAATTTTCATTTTCAGTTTTTTTCGCTTAAATGCACGGTGACCCCCAAATTTTATTTTATATTTTAAACAATAATACAATTATGTTTCTACACAGAAAATTTCACAAAATTCTGTAATAGGAAAATAATACCCTGCAGACACCTTAAACTAAATATTTGGCCCA
Source organism: Modiolus philippinarum (assembly GCA_002080025.1). Taxonomy (NCBI): domain Eukaryota; kingdom Metazoa; phylum Mollusca; class Bivalvia; order Mytilida; family Modiolidae; genus Modiolus; species Modiolus philippinarum. Next base: position 18,426 of record MJUU01016126.1, on the reverse strand, counting down.
AACTGATGGAAAAGGATATGGGAATTTTCAACATTTAAGTTTTCTCCAAAGTGCATTGTTAAATCGCAATATATGTCAAATATGGAGAATTCATCTACAAATATGCCATTTAAATCTTCTAAGCGATACATTAATTGTCTTCAAACACTGTTTAGAAAAACAAGGACTGTTTAATGTGACTCTAAATACTGAAAAAATTACCCCTACCCCAACAAATTTTCACTATAATAGTTATTTTTTACTATATTCATATAAAATTAATCAAATCACACAAAATATTTACTGCATATAACAATTTTGCATAATTTATATCAAGATTTGTCATTTTAAGTCCCACTTGTCAGCTTCAACTCAATATTTTGTACAGAACTGATGGAAAATGGGAATTTTCAGCATTTCAGATTTTTTCAAAATTCACTTTTAAATAGTTATATGTTGCAAATCTGGAGGATTTATATGCAGATATGCCAATTCATTGTTCTAACCGATTTATAAATGTTTAGAAGAACAAGGAGTGTTCAATGTGACTCTAAATACCGAAAATTTTACCCCTACCCAAAGAAAATGGTGCTTAAAAATCCCCAGAATATGTATGTCTGTACATTTATATCAACAAAACTTACTAATATTTTACTTTCTTTAAAAAAAATGCATTTTATATATCGCAATATGCAATTTTAACGCCAAAATATGGGTAAAATTGTATATTTTGGGAGATTTTCGTGATAAATGGGATTTTTTCAGCATTTCGGAATTTTACAAAATTCAAAGTTGAATTGCTGTATAACTGCCCATAAACCACACACATGATCTTATTTGTGATATATTGGAGTTTCTGTGTATTTTGGTGTTTGAAATGATATGTTATTGGAGATTTATACAATGTTAAGCCTTTCAAGCTGCATAAATTGAAATAAATTGTGTTGAATAATTGTGGTAAGGGGTTATATGTTTGTAATTTATGAGACTGTAATGTATGTTTGTGATTTGTGAGATCAGGTGCACCTGATCTCACCAATGGTTTTATATTGGGTCCGTGTTGTTCATCTTTGTATGTGAGTGTCTTCATCTGTGTTTCTGGTGTTGCCATTGTCCTTGGATTGTTCGCTTTTAGATTGACGGTTCGGTTCTCACTTACCTTATTCTAAAATGTTTAAAAACATATTGTTTTAAGGCTTAGGTATAATGAAAGGATATCTAATCAACATTTTCAAGTTACATATCAATTTCATGAAGTATTTGCATCTCAAAGTCAAAACAGCAGAAATTCTGAAAAACGGAAAATTCCCATTTTGATTACAATTTCGAGCAAAAGAGTCAAAAAGAGACCTCTTAAAAAGTTTAAATCTACTTAAATGATCTTCTGCATGTCCGCTTTAGTGAAATAAACACTAGAATTCCAATAAAACATTATTCTTTAATCATTTAGAGCCTGAATATTTCATATTTTCCCTCAATTTTTAGGGGGAGGGGTGCTAATTTTGACATTTCTGAACCTACAATACGTCTGAAACTAAAATTTTATAATTAAATTTTATACCGAAAATCAAACATTTATGGACTTTATTGGTTTTATTTTCCAACATTGTATCAAAACTGATAAGTTAGGGATAAAAACTAGATCAAATGAAGAGGGTTGTTTATCTGAAAGGAATTGACAGCCTAAAATTGTCATTTTCGCTATTTTTTTGCAGGGGAGGGGAACATTTTTTGTATCCCCCAGGTCATAAAAATGGCGTAAAATGCCCAAATTTAAGTTCATTGCAATGGATTTTAAATTAGCTTTAATTTGGTACCAAATTTCAGTACATATTACTTATCATTAAATAATTATGGAGCTTAAAAGGTTAAAACGAAAATACATTGCACAATATCATGTTCTTCTTTCATAATTGATGATGTTGTTATACCAAGTCTATTTAGAAGTATTTCAATTGAAATTTCATATGTAAGAAGGCTTGATATCATAGTCAACGGAAATTATGTCCTTAGCCAGCTGTCAGTAACTGCGAGCATTTGTCCGGACAATACCTGTGTGTATTGTCTTCATGTTTTATGTACTTCATTGTAAGGGTACTCGTCTTGATAAGTTGGACTTTTTTCTAGTTTGATTTTTACCGTGAGTCTTTTTGTGTATTTATTTTTAGCCATTCACCACACAAAGGGGGAGGGTTTGGATCCAAGAAAACGAGTTTAACTCCACTGCAATTTTTGCGCCTGTCCCAAGTCAGGAATATGTTGGTCATTGGCTTGTCCTTGTCTTCTTATAAAATTTTAGTTTCTTGATATTTGGGTTATTGGATGTGGTTTGTTTCCATTGATTTATTCACTTTTCTTACCTTTTCGGGGCCATTTAGGGCTAACTATATGGTGTGAGGTTCCTCACTGTGTTGAAGACCATATGGTGACCCCTAGATGTTTTGTTTTTTGTCGTTTTAACCTGGATATGGGATGTTGTCTCCTTGACATTTACCCCATTTCCTTTCTTTTTCATACAAGAGTTTTTCGTGGTGTACTATAAAGTGGCACTAAACTGTCTATGCGTGCAGGTTATGTTCCTGTTAACATGTTTTATTTTGAAGAGGGGATATAGGAGGACTGAAAAAATCGGTCTAGATGGGAAGTGGGGGGGGGGGTGCACGGAAAGTGATTTCAGCCCATGGCCTATTAGTTATTATTTATGGAGATAAATATAATATGTCATTTTCAGCTTTACCGCCAGAATACAAGTGTATACCGGTGTATAGGCCTTGGCGAGTAGGAGTGTTTTTCCGGAAGGTTTTTTGGTGCGCTAAAACCGTGCGCTTGATCTGATGCACGCATGGCACTTGTCATTTCGCAAATGAAAAGTCCAGTGATGTTTGTCCGTAACTTCTTCGTAACATAATATTCTTTTCATTCAAAGAACTTATATCCAATTGTCGCAAAATATTGAACCATCAAACCACACAGTAACACGCAAATACGGGACACGCATGTGGCACTGCATGTACAGCGTTTTTCGTTCAAGGGTTGAATATTGTTTTATATATTATTCTGTAAGAGTCCCTTTAGTTGGTATAAATGACATGTGCATCTAACTGATGGATCCAGCCTTCGAAAAGAGGGGGATTCTATGTGGTTCTAGAAGCAAGGGGGTGTTCTAGTTGATGTTTTGCCAGTTTTATCTATTTTTGTCTAAATTTGGCACGAAATTAAAATTTTTTCCGGATTTTAACTCCGCAAACCCCGAGCTTAATCCGCTTGGTCCGACTTCTGTTTTTTAAAGTTTTCATTGCCGTCTTAACTTCTGTTAGGTACCTGATCCTGAACACAATTTACTACTTTCTCGTAGCCTTCATTGTCGATAACATTGGCTTTGCTCATTAGGAGCAACTATTCCTGCTTATTTTGTAATTCTTCTCATTCCTTCTATAGCTAGAGCATATGAATTTACGACTGGTCTTAAAAAATTGGCCTTGATATCCAAAAGTTTGCCTTCTCCTCCCTTATAGGAAAATGACTTTCTTCAAAGAGTGTGTCGCTATTACTATTCCGGTGTAATACGGGACTTTTGAAATCGTGTTCATTCACTCCGGAAACAGATCTATTTTTATACGTAAAAAAAATTAATACATCAACACATTGAGAGGGAATTACTAATTAGTAAACACTGTTGAGCTAAGGGTGATTTATATTTACCGTAATCGATTTATAGCGCTTCAGTTTAATAGGAAAAAAGAAGGGAAACGGCGAATGTGTCAAAGAGACAACGACCCAAAGGGGAGCAACAACAACTCAAAGCCAGCATAAGATCTTCAATGAACGGTGAGGAAACCCCACACCCAACGACAGGTCGGAGTTGGCCCCAAAATAAAGAGTAATCAAGTTCAGCGAAATAAACATCATCCTAGACTCCCATAGACATAAAGTGAACTAATTAGAAAAGAAAACAGACAAGACACACAAAGGCATAATAAATTTCCTGACTTAGGACAGGGGCAAACCTGTTGCGGCGGGGTTAAACTAGTTTTACTGGGCCCAAACCTTCCCCTATAGCCAATGTGATAAATAAAAAAACAATCGTAACAACAGTAAAATTCAGTTGGCAACAGGACTGAGTCAATTGTGAAAAATGAAACTGAAAGAACTAAATTTACGGACATAAACATGAAATCAGAAGAGACTACTAGCAGTTAACTGACATGCCAGCTCCAGACCCATTACCAACCAACAAATTAAGTTATGTACCCTCAGTATACATCTTCCATCAAGATCCCTTCCTGTGAGGAGTTTAGTATAATGATTTCATGTATATACCGGAATACATAACCCGTGTCCATGCAATACTGAATTTAGATATTTAGAATGTGTTTAGTTAAAATGCAAAGACCCTATCAAAAAATCAATGTTAATACCAAAGAGGGCCATACGTAATGACTTGACGACAATACCGTAATTATAACCCTTATGAATTAGACGATTTAAAGGTTTTATAAGTTTGTTAGGCGAGTTTAAGTATTTTTTACTCTTATGTAAAACATTACCGTAAAATAAGGGATGTGAAATGCCATCCTTGATTAGATGTTTACAGGTTGCATTGTATCTATGAACTAAGCCTTTATATCGATGATAAAATTTAGTAAAAGTTTTTTCTAGTTTATGATAACGGAAACCTTGATGTAATAGTTTTTCAGTTATGAAAAGATTCCGTTCATTAAAATCGCAAAATTTATTACATACTCGAGCAAATCGAACACGTTGAGATATGTAAACACCATATGATGGCGCTAATGGAACATCGCCATCCAGAAATGGATAAATCACTATGGGAAAAGTAAAATCATCCCTTTTTATCATAAAATATCAAAATTGATGTCTAAGAATGGACAATGATGATTATTAGAATTGGCTTTATTCAAAGTAAGTTCTTTAGGGTAGATGTCCTTATAATACGTATTGAAGTCGTCATTAATTACAATACCAAGACTTTACAAAGAAACGACAGACACAAAGTGTGCATTGATTTTTTGGTTTGACGACTGATGCAAAGTATACGATATATTAACACCTGGTCAAGAATGTCAGGTATTTATTACAGACGATGACAGATGCAAAGTGTACCTAGAACAGATTTTTTCCTTCATTAAATCGATGAACTATTTTTGTTTCCATTTTCACTGATGATTCATACTCTCTACAGTACTATGTAATTAGATTAAAATTAAATTTAAATTTTGAATCATGAATACAACTTTTTATTTTTGTAAGTAGTACTACAATTATTGTATTTCAAAACAAAAACAATTTATTTACACTTGTAGCAGATATTTGGCTACAGAGTAAATTTTGTTGAGCCCAGGGAGACCATCGATTACCTATCAACACACGATTTGGCAGTCAGCTGACCTATGTTGACATAGTACCATCATACCCTGGTAGTTTCGACCCCTACCATGAGAAGTGACAAGGGGAATAACTCGTATTACCAGTGCTCCAGTATCAAGTGCCTCGATTGTTGGCAAGCGTAGGCCTACCCCCTTGAAAACGAGGTGGAGGGGATCTCAGAGTTACCCATCTGTAGAACCCACAATTACGATTACCATGCACTATTACCGAACCTGCTGATTTGGAAACTTGTCAGGCCTAGAGCAAGGGACGAGTAAAGAAATGCCCTAATCACTACCAGTCTCCCTGGACCGCCCCCTCTAAAAATTAAACCCCGCTCTGTGCCGATATTTATAGTAATTCTAAAACTTTAGCAAGAAAATTCAGAGTTTAAAGTTCAGTTTTTCGTATCGATTGCATGATTGATCAGTCACTGTTTATTATTAATTAACGTATTTCCGATAATTTCCCACGTAAAAATTCAGAGTTATAAGTACAGTTTTTCGTATCTATTGCATGATCAGGAGACGGAGAAAAATTAATCAGTCACTGTTGATTAACGCAATTTCGAATAATTAATGTCTTTCCGATGTACATCGGAATGACATTATTGGGATACCCAAAATCGTTTTCTTTTTTTTTTCTTCTTTTCACACAGGTTTCTAAGTGGATAAGTGTAGGTCGATGAAATTTGATGGTGTTTTGTAGTTGTTGTTGAAGTTGTGATTGTAACTGTCTTAGATCGTTTCGTTATTAGGGGAGGGGGTTATTTTAGAAAACGCCCTAAACATGTTTTGTGATATTATTCGGAAATGGTAATAGATAGGTAGTGAATTGTAATGGGGACAATGTTTGTTAGGTTATGACAGATATTTTGTTTATTTGGATGAATGTTGGTGGATGGATAACTAAATACCGAAGTTACTGTGAATTTAATTTCTGCATATGCGCATTTCGACAACCCATGTCTCTTCAGTGCAGATAAAATCTAAACGTTTGGAAGACCATAAATCAAAGATATATAAAACTGACAGAGAACAAATAACCAATATGATCTAAATGTTAAGCCAAAATCAGCTAAGGACAGAGCTTTGCATGAGGGAGATACTCCTTAGTTTTCAACAAAATTTACAAAAATTAAGATATTGTAAGTTTCCAAATAGAATCGGCTTTCGGGTCAGCACCGAAGTACTGACTACTGGGCTGGTGGATACCCTCGGGGACTAACAGTCCACCAGCAGTGACATCGACCGTTTTCATGATAAGGGTTTGCAAAGTTTTGTTACTTTTCTTGGAGCAATTATTTGGAGAAATTTCGGAATGTGTAAGGAATAGGTATTTGGGACCTATCATTGTATTTAGTTGATTTGTTTTACATTTGAAAATGTAGGGGTCAAAGGTTATTGGTCACTGTAAAAAGGATGACATGAGCGCCTTAAAATAAAATATCCTGAGCTCTGTTTAAATGATAAATGATCTGCTTGTCAGATTATCTAAATTGACAAGATAAACTGAAACTTGATCAGCTGGTTGTCAAACATGATATTTAGCAGACGACAAAAGTAAAGCATATGCAAACTTTATTGTTTCAGATCTTGTTTGACATACAATTACACATAGATTACAGAAAAAAATAGGAAAACTAAGATATTTAAGGGCTTTCCCCTTTTCTGTATTTCTTCTGATTATATTATTCTTCTTTTCTGCCTCATTTTCAGAAAATTTGCTGGACATATCCTTCTGATATTTTGGGACAATAGGACCATGTCTTGTTGATAAGAAATAGGGAACGGTCGAAAATCTTTTTCCGTTAACGAATTTTCGCCCAAAGTCCGAAAAACGTTGTTATGGGATAAACTCGGAAACCATAAGAGATGGTTGTTAAAGTGTAATGACAAAAATGTTTGATAGGTTATGGCGGAAATTCGTTACATTGTGCGCAAACTCTACGATGATCCTTTCAGGAGTTATGCCCCCTTATAGTTTTGTCACTTTTTGGCATATTGTAAGACACAGGAACCTGAGATCTTCTCCAATGAACTTAGATGATGTGTGTTACATCTAAAAATACTAAGTTCAAAGGCCATCGGTCACTATAATAGGGATTTACAAAGCATTGCGTCAGTCATAAAAAAAACTATCTCTACCGTACCAGATCGAGGTTGTCAGTGTAAACTAACAAATTTATCAAATGGTATTTGTTTATCATACACAATACAAATTATATGACATTTTAATTACAGTAACTGTTTCAGCAAGTGTTCTATGTCATTTGAATAACAACATTGTTGTATAGAAAGACAAATGCGTATGTATGTTTTTACATCATCCATTTAAAAAGATTAAACGAATATTTGCATTTAATATAAACTGCTTTTAGAGAGATCATAGGCAGACAGTTAACTAATTTATCTACACGGGGGAGGGGGGTGTCACTTCAGGTGGAATTGGGTACAGACCTGCCTTTGGCATTTTGAATATACCTCCCTTTCATATAGTTTCCCCAATAAAATATTGACCCATTCATATAATAAATTTAAAAAATAACCAACCCAACTGTATAGTAAAAATGTGTAATTGGAGTAAGAAACCATAAATTTCACAGCAGGAATATTCTTAAACACCAAATAATGATAAATAATTGATAAATTACAACAACCAGTAGAGATTCTGGTCATTTGTGGTTAATTTACGACCCATTGATATATGTGACGTCAAAAATTACTACACATTCATATAGTTGACCATTGCAAAAAACATGCACATCTGTATATACCTCTATATAGGAAGTTACCCTCCCCCGTGTGTATTTAGCTTGACTCAAGCTAGCGAACAATTGTAGCGAACAATTAGCTAGCGAACAATTATGGGGTTTGACTAAAAACCGCAAAAGTATAATGAACTGCGACGGTCCAGCGAACATTTACAGCGCTAGCGAACAATTACGAAAAATATTTTAAAATAATGTAATTTTTCTTGATTTCGATTAATACCTTGATTTGGATGAAAGAATGAAATACTTGAAATTCTTGCCCGAAGAAACTTACAGCTGACATTCAAACATTCATGGTCACTAGACAATTAAAATAGTGACAGATATAGGACTGAACTTTCATTCTACCAGCTTGCAGCAGTCATTCAAATATGATCGCCGGGGTGCTCAGGAACGTATTTAGGGCCAACTATTGACATCTGGTGTGGACGTTATAAGAAGCAGCCCAGTCAGGCACTCAACACACCGACAGATATAGGCTATAACTTTGATTCTAAAAAGGGATTACAAAAGTATTGCCATAGGAAACTTGTGGCAGTCATTCAAAGATGGTCACCGGGGTTCTCGGGAACGTATC
>MJUU01016125.1:61132-83012 GCA_002080025.1 Modiolus philippinarum | reverse complement strand
TTGAAATTTTGTCAGAAGCTTTGTGTAGTCATGCCATATTGTGGGATGCATTTTCAGACCTGTCGGGTTGCTACTTCCTGTTTACCGACTTAGTCAGTTTTTCATCATTCTGTCCGTCCGTCACAACTTTCGTAAAGCTTTTCTCTGCAATGGTAAATGATACAAATTTGAAATTTTGTCAGAAGCTTTGTGTAGTCATGCCATATTGTGGGATGCATTTTCAGACCTGTCGAGATTCTACTTCCTGTTTACCGACTTAGTCAATTTTTCATCATTCTGTCCGTCCGTCACAACTTTCGTAAAGCTTTTCTCTGCAATGGTAAATGATACAAATTTGAAATACAAACTTGAAATTTTGTCAGAAGCTTTGTATAGTCCTGCCATATTGTGGAATGCATTTTAAGACTTGTGAGGAACTACATTTTGTTTACCAACTTAGTTAGGTCATTAGATGCTTGAAGTTGAGAGCGGGGGTATTGCTAGTGAGTATTGGCTCACAGATCCCTTGTTTTGTTTGGTACTACCTGTTCGCCGTTCATGCTGAGTGCGACATTAATGAAACACTTGAAGTCAAATCCGTCGTATACCTCTGAGATGTTAAAAAATGACATTTATGTAGACAATGTTCTGTCTAGTTTTCCGGATCAGCAAACACTTTTGTCCTTTTATAAAGAATCGAGATCACTTTTAGCAAATGCAGGTTTCAATTTGAGATCATGGGGCTCCAATGACAGCGAATTACAACGTTTAGCAGCGTCAGACAAATGCATGGACACAGATGAGACATTAAAAATTCTAGGACTTCGGTGGAATGTTAACACTGACAAAATCATGTTCCAGAACAAGTTATCATTCGACGAGAACAGCATCTGTACAAAGAGAGAAATATTGAAACTATCTTCTAGTGTGTATGACCCGTTAGGAATTTTGAGTCCAGTGACTGTCAGGGCTAAGATTTTGATGCAATCCATTTGGAAACAGAAATTTCAATGGGACGAACCTTTACCGAGTCATATAAAGTCAAAATGGTTTGAAATTGTAAAGGATTTGCAAGCCGCATTGAATATTGAATTGCCTAGATGTTTATTGACCAAGGAAAATGTAAACGAATATTTAAACCTTCATGTCTTTACTGATGCAAGCCAGTCAGCATACGGAGCGTGTGCATATTTGGTAACAGGGAACCAGTCATCATTAGTAATGGCAAGAAATCGGGTCGCCCCCATAAAACGTATAACATTACCAAAGCTTGAATTAATGGGAGCAGTGTTAGGAGGAAGGTTAGTTAAACATTTGATTGAAAACTTGAATTTAGATAAAGAGACCGAGGTAAATTTTTGGTGCGACAGCCAAATCGTATTGAGATGGATTGCTACAAAGAAGCCGTTGAAGACTTTCATTTTGAATAGGATTAGAGAAATTTCAGAAAATGTTCAAAATCAGCGTTGGAGATATTGTCCCACAAACACGAACCCAGCGGATCTCTTTACATGAGGATCAACGAGTGCAAAATTTATCCATAATGAATTATGGTTTAAGGGACCTACATGGATTACAGATAGGATAAACTGGCCACATTGGAACGGAAATGAAAGTGCGACAGTAGGTGAAATAGAAATGGATAATTAAAATCACCATTTTAATTATCCAAATAACAATAATCAAACTTTGAAAATCGTGGATATAGTTCAAATTCACGAGGAGGCGCAGAGAGCATCTTGGAAGTTAGCTGTAATCGACGAACTTATTAAAGGAAAGGATGGACTAGTCAGAGCAGTTAACTTAAGGACTAAAAATGGAACTACTAATCGACCAATATCTAAGCTTTATCCGATTGAAGTTAACGTAGATCAAAATGTGAACACGTCAGTCGAACGGATGTCAAAAGCGAGAGCCAGAGAAAAGATAAACAAATGGACTCATTAGGTTAAGGAATTTTATTTTATCTTCAAGTTATGGACTCTAAAGTTAATTGATAATTCATTTATTGTAATTAATATTTTATTTTAAGTACTTTTCATTTCATTTAACTTTCGGTGCCCGCAGTGTCAAGGATTATCTACGCTTAGAACTATTACCCGATGTAATAGCTGTAACTAACGATACCCTTTGTTTACGTAACGTCTTTCTTCTGTAACGTTGTCTTGTTTACTTTTGTGTATGTCATGAATACATGTTGAACTGAACACACATCTTTCACTAGCGAAGTACTAGCCTAACCCTATATAGATCACGACACTCCCCTTTGGGTCATATTGTCTCTTTGACACATTCCCTTCTTTTTTTCTATTTTGAAGGACCCATTTCAAAAAGCCTCTTGCATGTCTCCTTGTAGATGACCACCATCATGGAATATAGCTTAACAGTGGCCCTATTGAACTTTTTTTTAATAATATTACAAAAACATTGTAGTTTGAAAATTCATCTTTAAACGAAGTTTGGGGGTATATAGAAATCACCCTGCCAGTCTGTCCGACTGTCCGTCCTTTTGTCCACACTTCTTGTAAGCGCATCTCTTCTTTAACTACTTGAAGGATTTTGATGAAACGTTACACAAACAAAGGACACTTTATGGACATGTGCATTGAGGAATATAGTTATTGTCTGAAACCAGGAAAGGGAGATAATTCGACTTCGTCTTTTTATCGATTCCATCTGCACAGATTACCTCATAAGCACAACTCCTCTTAAACTCCTTGAAAGATTTTAATGAAACTTTACACAAAGGAAGGACACTATATTGAGATGTGCATGAAGGTATAATATTATGGTCCGAAATCAGGAAGGGGAGATAATTCTACTTTTTGACTTTTAATTGATTCCATCTTCACAGATTACCTTGTAAGCACAACTCTTCTAAAACCACTTGAAGGATTTTGATGAAACTTCACATGAAGGAAGGACACTATATGGACATATGCATGAAGGAATGTAATTATTGTCCAAAACCAGGAAGGGGAGATAATTTGTCTTTACCTTTTCATTGATTCCATCTGCACAGATTAACTCGTAAGCATAACTCCTCTTGAACCACTTGAAGGATTTTAATGAAACTTTACACAAAGGCAGGATACTATATAGATTATTGTCTTAAACAAAGAAGGGTAGATAATATGACTTTGAGTTTTTAATAAATTAATTCCTTCTGCAGTAATTTTTTTTGGACTTTGGCAAATTTCTTAAAAAATAATTCAAAGGATACCCTGAAGATATTGTGAAACAAAGCTGTGGGAGAGAAACATCTTTTTAGATCACCTGGCTATGCCAGGGTGAGCTTTTGCCATCACTTGGCGTCCGGTGTCCGTCGTCCAGCGTCCGTCCGTCGTAAACTAATCATTCAAAGATCTTCTCCTCTGAAACCACTGGGCCAATTGGGACCAAACTTGGTCACAATAGTCCTTGGGTGGTCCCCTTTAAAAATTGTATCCGGCATGTCCGTTCTAATCCAAGATGGCCGCCAGCAGGGAACATAGTTTTAACATTGGACCCTATGGGATAGACATTCAAAGATCTTCTTCTCAGAATCTACTAGTCCAATTATAACCAAACTTAGACACAATGGTCCTAAGATGGTCCCTTCCAAAAAAGGTATCCGACAGGTCCGTACCTAATCCAAGATGGCCGCCAGCGGGGAACATAGTTTTAACATTGGACCCTATGGAAAAGACATTAAAAGATCTTCTTCACAGAAACTACCAGTCCAATTATACCCAAACTTAGACACAATGGTCCTTAGATGGTCCCTTCAAAAAGAGGCATCTGACAGGTTCGTACTAATCCAAGATGGCTGCCAGCGGGGAGCATAGTCTTAGCATTGGACCCTATGGAAATTACATTCAAAGATCTTCTTCTCAGAAACTACCAGTCCAATTATAACCAAACTTAGACACAATGGTCCTTAGATGGTCCCTTCCAAAAAAGGTATCCGACAGGTGCATACCTAATCCAAGATGGCCGCCAGCGGGGAACATAGTTTTAACATTGGACCCTATGGAAAACACATTCAAAGATCTTCTTCCGATTATAACCAAACTTAGACACAATGGTCCTTAGATGGTCCCTTCCAAAAAAGGTCTCAGACAGGTCAGTACCTAATCCAAAATGTCCGCCAGCGGGGAACATAGTTTCAACATTGGACCCTATGGAAATGACATTCAAAGATCTTTTTCTCAGAAACTACCAGTCCAATTATAAACAAACTTAATCACAATGGTCCTTAGATGGTCCCTTCCAAAAAAGATATCCAGCAAGTCCGGACCTAATCCAAGATGCCCGCCAGCGGGAACATAGTTTTAACATTGGACCCTATGGAATATACATTCAAAGATCTTCTTCTCAGAAACTACGAGTCCAATTATAACCAAACTAAGCCACAATGGTCCTTAGGTGATCCCATCCAAAAAAGTATCTGGCAGGTCCATACCTCAGCCAAGATGGCCAACATCTGGAACATAGTTTTTACATTGGCCCTATTGATTTTAAGGGGAACCTCTGCCCAAATTTTTGAATTTTTATTTGAATTGTGGTCTGAATGTTTCAATTTCAGCATTATGTATTACCTTGATTATAAGGGGGATCCCTGCCAAAATTATTTTTGAATGGTGTTCTGTTATGGGTTGTAATGGATAGTGGATCTTTCAGTTGCCATGGAAACCAAACAAAAATACTGTAAATTTAGGGGGGAAAAAGTATTCTGCTAAATTTTATGTTTTGTTTTTCCTATTGGAAATGCCTTTTATCTATGTCAGCCATGGTCCAGGTGAGCGATACAGGCTCTTGAGAGCCTCTTGTTTAATTGTAATCCTCTTGAGAAGTTTTTCAAAGTGTTGGAATGAAAGTTCTCTAAGTTAATGATGTTTGTGAAAAATGTCAAAGAGGCCAAAAAATGGTGAAATTTATTTTTTGTCCAATTTTGACAGAAAATATTTCTTGAGGATTATATCATTGTGTCCATTTTCATATTGTATCCACACTCATACTGTGTTCACATCTATATTGTGTCCACATGCATCCAAATTTGCACTTACCGTATTGATTCAGGGTTCAATGAGGGGGGTATATCTGGCTGCCATTCGGCAACAGCTCTTGTTGCTACCAAAGGTAACCTTATGGTTACTCATTCAAAGAACTTCTATGTATACTCTGGAACTGTTTGGCCAGTAGGAACCAGACTTGATCACAATAGTCCTTGGTGACCCCTTAAAAGTGGTGTCTTGCAGAAATTCCAAGATAGTTGCCAGCACTCGCTTATAGTTTAACATCTTTTCAAGATGGTTGTCCTTTGACCCTTTCAAAGATATTCTTGTCTTAAACCAACATTGGACTTGATCACAATTGTCCTTGGATGGTCCTATTGAAAAATTGTTTCCTTTTGAATCTACATTTTGGATTGGATTAAATGAAGATATATGTATCTATGTATTAAAAAATGATTCTTGATTGTAAAAGGATTCTGTATATGTGTGTTAAGAGGCTGTAGTTGATTTTACTTGTAAGTAGTTTGAAATGAAACCAAAACACATTGGGGAGATAAAAATTTCCCTATGTTTTGTTGTACCAAATGATGACTTGAAAATGAAACCAAAACACATATTGAGAAAAAAACATTCCCTGTGTTTTGTACTGAATGTTTACATTAAAATGAAACAAAAACACATGAGGAATATAAACAAATCTTCTTCTTCACAACAAGAAAAGGAATTATATTTGCCATATAGTTCTGAAACTTTACATATTTGTTCCTATGATTAGAGGGTGATCATAACTTTCAAGGTTTAAAGTCATGGACACTCCTAGTAAGTTGAAATTCCAAGTGTATATCATATGACACAAGATAATTAGTATTAATTTTCATATAAGATATTGACCATGATTTTATTTCAGTATATGTAAAGGCAGACTTGCCTAATTATAAGGCTCAGTCTATGCAAAATCTTTTTATTACTAGCCACAATGGTGTATCACTGGGTTAGTTTTGGCAGTCATAACATTGGTCAGTATTAGTGGTGAAAACGCAAGTTAGATCAGGTGGTTAGTATTAGTGTTTATTGCATTGTTTAGGTCAGTTGTTCAGAATTAGTGGACAAAATAAGGTAAAGTCAGTTGGTTAGTATCGGTAGTGATAAAAAGTTAGGTCAGTTGGTAAGTATTAGTGGTGATAACATAGGTTAGGTCAGTGGGTTAGTGTTAGTGGTGATAACTAATGTTATTTCAGTTGGTTAGTTTTAGTGGTGATAACATATGGGTTATGTCAGTAAGTCAGTATTAGTGGTGATAGCATAGGTTAGGTCAGTGGGTTAGTATTAATGGTGATAGCCTAGGTTAGGTCAGTGGGTTAGTATTAGTGGGGATAGCAGAAGTCATGTCACTTAGTCAGTATTAGTGGTGATAACTAGGGTTAGATCAGTTGGTCAGTATTAGTGGTGATAACATAGGTTAGGTCAGTTGGTCAGTGTATTAGTGGTGATAACATAGGTTAGGTCAGTTGGTTAATATTAGTGGTGATAACTTATGTTATGTTAGTTGGTAAGTATTAGTGATGATAACATATAAGTTATGTCAGTTAGTATTAGTGGTGATAGGATAGGTTAGGTCAGTGGGTTAGTATTAATGGTGATAGCCTAGGTTAGGTCAGTGGTTTAGTATTAGTGGTGTTAGCAGAAGTCATGTCAGTTAGTCAGTATTAGTGGTGATAACATAGGTTAGGTCAGTTGGTCAGTATTAGTGATGATAACATAGGTTAGGTCAGTTGGTTAATATTAGTGATGATAACTTATGTTATGTCAGTTGGTAAGTATTAGTGGTGATAACATATAAGTTATGTCATTTAGTCAGTATAAGTGGTGATAGCATAGGTTAGGTCGTTTGGTAAGTATTAGTGGTGATAGCATAAGTTATGTCAGTAGGTAAGTATTAGTGGTGATAGCATAGGAAAGCCAGTAGGTAAGTATTAGTGGTAATAGCATAGGTTATGTCATTGGGTAAGTATTAGTGGTGATAACATAGGTCAGTTGGTCAGATTTAGTAATGATAACAGATTAGGTCAGTGGGTTAGCATTAGTGGTGATGGCATAGGTTATGTCAGTGGGTAAGTATTAGTGGTGATAGCATAGGTTAGGTCAGTGGGTAAGTATTAGTGGTGATAGCATAGGTTAGATAAGTGGGTAAGTATTAGTGGTGATAGCATATGTTAGGTCATTGGGTAAGTATTAGTGATGATAGCATAAATTATATCAGTTTGTCAGTATTAGTGGTGATAACATAGCTTAGGTCAGTTGGTCAGTATTAGTAGTGATAACATAGGTCAGTGGGTCAGTATTAGTGGTAATAATATAGGTTAGGTCAGTGGGTAAGTATTAGTGGTGATAGCATAAGTTATGTCAGTTGGTCAGTATTAGTGGTGATAACATAGCTTAGGTCAGTTGGTCAGTATTTGTGGTGATAACTTAGGTCAGTTGGTTAGTATTAGTGTTAATAACACAGATCAGGTCAGTGGTTAAGTATTAGTGGTGATAACATAAGTTATCTTGGTTTGTGTTAGTGGTGATAACATAAGTTATCTTGGTTTGCATTAATGGTGATAACATAAGTTAGGTCTGCTTGTTAGTATAAGTAGTAATAACATAGATTAAGCCTGATGGTTTGTTTTAGAAGTGATAAAATAGACAATTTCACTTAGTTGGTTAGTATTGGTTGTGATAACATAGTTAGCTGATCATCATTCCTAGTTTTGACATTTGTTGTGTCACTTGGTTGCTTTTAGTGAAAACATCATGCATGGATAGTCTTCATAGTGGTGATGAAATAGGTAGTATAGGTAGTAATAGTTTTGCATATAATTAGTATCTAATCTTTTAAAGTGTTTCATGAAAACCTTTTATTATAAAGTGATATGCTTTTGGAGTTGACAGTCTGCCTGGCATGTGTGTCAATATTTACATTATATTGAATGATGATTTGGATATGATTAAGTAAATATAAATTATGATAAATGATTTGATGAAATGATAATTCTATCACATTTTTAAATATCTTTCTCATCTTTCTGGAGATAAAGATGTTCTATTTATTTTGTAGACAAGAGCATATCCTGATATGCATAACAATGATGATGATGACTACAATTACAGATCATACAGAAAGGTTGGTGTTCACAAAATAAATGGAAAAAATATGGAAAAATAAGTGTTCACTTATGTATAAGATGAAAACAATGTAAGATAATACAGAAAGGTTGGTGTTCACAAAATAAATGGAAAAAATAAGTGTTTATCAAAGTAAAAGATGACCACAATGCAAGAGAATATAGAAAGGTTGGTGTTCACAAAATACAAAAAAATGACAACAATTGTAGGTCATACAAAAATGAAAGCTTAAAAAATTTAAGATGAATGAAGTTACAAATCTTATTGGATGATGAATGATTACAATATGTCTATAATAAAAGTTATAGATCATGTTGAGAGATGTCCATTAAAAATAGCCAGTAATGTTAAAATCAAAAATTGATCTGAAAGGGACAAATTTTCAAATAACTGATTCTTATTTTCTGTAATTGATGATCAAATGAAAGAATATGATTGTATTTAGTCAATACATTTCAGCAGAATTAGCATACTTTTCCAAGAAAAACCATTAATTCTTTGCTAAATCTGATATAAGCAATAAAGGAATATACAGCAAATGTACATAACACAAAGTCTTTACAAATACATGGTGAAACAAAGCATTGAAACAACACTTTTATTGTTGTTCTTCCTCTTGAAGTAACTATGAAGCCTTCATGAATGAGGTAAGCTCATACCTCATAGTAAGTTCAATACAGCCCCTAGTCTGAATTCATTGCTAAATGTCTAGCAACTCTACATCCATGTATCCTTCTTGTCATGGATGCAGCATTGTCAACAAACATAAAAGTAACTGGCACAGTGCTCTTACAATCGCTGTCATCCTTTGCCCGACAAAAGACTTCCAGAAGACAATCACAACACTGAAACAACCACAACCGCCAAACACTCATGGAGTCAAAAGAAAGAAAACTTGGCATAATAAATTCATGATATGTATCCTTTAAAACAGGCAAAATTTCATTCCAGTAGAATTAATGATACTCGCTTAGATTTATGATTATATCTTGGCCAATTGGTAATAGATTCACTTAAGCAGTCTGATTATTTGGACCAATCAATCATTATTTCTCAGCCAATTTCCAAACACTTCAAATAATGTTTGGAATAAAACACTATTAAAGTAGAGCATGCAGGCAAGTTTATGTTAGCAGTGTGAACACCTTAAATGGTTTCAAAGCTTTCACATGCATAGTCTTTTGTACCTGAAAAATTTTTTTGACTCTAATGGAAAGGTTTTGGAGAAATTTTCTCAAAAATAGCATCAGTTACTGATAATTTAAAGCAACTTTACATTTATAAAGATATAAAATAATCGAATTTCTGTATGTGTACAAGAGAACTGCAGTAACTGATTGTTGAGGTAGGTTATACTTCGAAAAATCTGTAATCAACAAATCATATCGAAAGCAGCATTCCCTATAAAGAGCTGTGATGAACATGTCATATAGAAAGCAGAGTTCATAAATACATTTGCAAGGTACACAGTATGGTTAGTGTTCACATTGAAAGTACATAAATATTATACTAATCCATTTAGATATTTGTTAAAAGTAAAACTATGTAAACATTGAAATAGTATTTTTGTAAAAAGAGCAAATGGGTTTGGATGATAAATGTGTGCTGTAAAAAAAAAACAAGCATTCTTCCATAGAAAGTGTACAAATATTTGGACAGTTCAACATTTGGAGAATGTGAAGATTTTAAAAGAACAGACCAAGTTCACAAGATGAATGTGTCATGACTCAAAAATGAGCAGTAATCTGGATGAAAGGTTCTACGCATTTAAACAAAGATAAAAGAAGATCTCGACAGAACTTATCATTGTGAATCATTGTAAGTCAAACCCTTCCAAAGAAAGCAATCTAGTTAGGAACCGATATCTGTATAAATATTTCCTGACATTGTTTCCTGAACGTAAACCTTGCTCTCTAGCGCTCTAGATATGTACCGACATGAAAGGGAACTGAACCCTACCTCTCCTAACCTGAAAGTGAATAGCTGTCTAGCTGTCAGGATATGTCCTGAAATGACTAGATCTCTAGATATGTATCATTCTGTAGACATGGAAGTGAACAGATGCCTAGATCTCTCAATGTGTCCTGATTTGAAAGTGAATAGAAGCCTAGCTCTCAAGATCTGTCCTGACCTGAAAGTGAACAAAAGGCAGGATTTCTAGATATGTCCCGACATAAAAATGAAAAAATGTATAAAAAAAAAACTGTAGCTATGTCCTGACATAAACCTGAATAGATGTGAAGCTCTCTAGATATGTTCCATCATGAAAGTGAACAAATGCCTTACTCTCCAGGTATGTTTTGGCATTAAATGAAACAGGAGCCTAGCTCTATACATGGGCATGCAAGTGAACAAATGTCTAGCTCTCTAGATATGTGTTGACATGAAAGTGAACAGGAACCTACTTGTCTGGATATGTCCTGAAATGAAAGTGAACAGATGCCTAGCTCTCTTGATATGTACTGACATGAAAGTGAACAGAAGCCTAGCTGTCTGGATATGTCCTGAAATAAAAATGCACTGAAACCTTGCTCTCTAGGTATGACCCATCCTTTAAATGAACAGAAGTGTAGATCTCTAGATATGCCCTGACATGAAAGGTAGCAGAAGCCTAACTCTCTAGATATGCCCTGACATGAAAGGTAGCAGAAGCCTAACTCTCTAGATATGCCCTGACATGAAAGTGAACATAAATTAGCCCTTTATGTATGTCCTTACAGGAAAATGAACTAATGCCTAGCTCTCTAGATATGTTCTGGCTTGAAAGTGTACAGAAGCCTAGATCTGTAGATATTTATTGACATGAAAGTGAACAAATACTTAGCTCTCTAGATATGTCCAGACATTAATGTGAACAGAAGCCTAGGTCTTTAGATATGTCATGAAACGAAAGTGAACAGAAGCTTAGGTCTCCGGTATGTCATGACATGAAAGTGAACAGAAGCTTAGGTCTCCGGTATGTCATGACATGAAAGTGAACAGAAGCTTAGGTCTCCAGTATGTCATGACATGAAAGTGAACAGAAGCCTACCTGTCTAGATACGTCTTGATGTTAAAGTGAACAAAAGCTTACATTAATAGGTATTTCTATACCTGAAACCTAGCTCTCAATTTTTGTCATAACATGAAGTTAAACAGAAGCCAAACCTTATTTGAAAAGTAAGCAGAAGTTAACATTTGTAATCATTTGAAGTTGACAGAAACAAAGATCTAATGATGAATATGTCCTGAGGTGAAAATAAAGCTTACACATTTTAGACAGCATATCCTGTTTTAATGAGTTTTTGCAGGCAGATGTTCCTATGTAATCAGAGGAGTAGGGTACTAGTTACTACAGCCCATGGTAGTTCAGTGTCAGGTTGACATATGGTATATAGACTTAAAAGAGATATGGAAACATGTCTACCACTCATTACTAGTGAAACTGATATGCATGCTTTGATTAAACAGAACTGAATTTATCAGATCTCATTATCATCTTAAACATGATTACTTTTATTACTTAAAATGAAATCTCCAATCCTTTTGCAAGAAGTCCTCATTTCTGTAAATTATGGCTCCCCAAAAAGACCCCATTATTTTTTGTGTCATCTTCAGCACTGCCTATATAAGTGGTACTGGGTTTGTTCCGACAAACGGGGTTGCATTTTTAGCTGAATTGTCTAGAAAGGGGTATAATTTTTTGCCGGGTTGCACGGAGTGCAAATCCGGCTTATAGTATGGTGAATGTCGGGCGGGCGGGGAAAATGAGATACTGATTTTGTGAAATCAACTCCTCCTACAGTTTTCAACCTACANGCTTCTTTTTGTGTCCATCTAATTATTGTGTCAAGCTCTTTACTGTGTCCACATTCACTTTAAACTACTTTTGTTGAAATTTCAGTGGTCGACATGCTGCGGTCGTATCATGCTGCGCTTGGCGTAGCCCTTTATTTGGAATTATTTTGAAAATTTTTCCCTGTTTTTACGGACTTTGGAACTTAGTCATTTTTTATCTACATTTTCAACAAAAGGTACCTATTTTGTGAAATCAACTCCTCCTACAGTTTTCAACCTATAATTTTGAAACTTCACAAAATGTTTCTATATATAATGTAGATGTGCACCTACCTTTTTGGAATTATTTTGAAAATTTTTTCCTGTTTTTACGGACTTTGGAACTTAGTCATTATTTATCGACATTTTCAACAAAGGGTACCTATTTTGTGAAATCAACTCCTCCTACAGTTTTCAACCTACAATTTTGAAACTTCACAAAATGTTTCTATATATATTGTAGATGTGCACCTTCCTTTTTGGAATTATTTTGAAAATTTTTTCCTGTTTTTACTGACTTTAGAACTTAGTCATTTTTTATCGACACTTTCACTAAAGGGTACCTATTTTGTGAAATCAACTCATCCTACAGTTTTCAACCTACATTTTTGAAACCTCAGGTTCCCAGGGAAATGTCTTTTTTGCATGGAGTTTAATGTATTGCATTCAAAACCACGAATTTAAGTGCCAACGAAATAGTGATATTTATCAAAACCACGAAAATTGATGTCCACGAATAAAAGTTCTTCCACAGTATTTTGAATTTTTTTTCCTGTTTTTCACTGACCCATTAGGGAACCTAAAAACAACACTTTATAGCTAGAAGCACCAAAACGCAACCCGGCCATTTGATTCTTTGACCCATTTTTTAACCTTATCTTGAAAGGGGTAAGATTTTCTTTTCTTTCATGGGGTAAATGAGAAGATCTGGTTACATAAATATATCATAAAAGCAACTTTCAGCAAGAATCAGTTGATAATAATTGCATTCTAACAACTTATTTGACTATATAATTGGTATATTGACTTGACATGAAGAAAAATTCTACCTTTTCTGTAAGTAGGGTTCTATACTTTTACACATTTGTCTAGAATGGGGTATAGAATCCGTCAAAATTTGTCTAGAAAGGGGTCAGGGTCAGGGTTTTGAACCACTGGAAGAACACCCCGTCAATTTTCAGACCAGGTGGTCAGATTTTTTACATCTATGAAATTGTAGATGGATATTTTTTTATACCCCCGCAAACAAAGTTTGGGGGGTATATAGGAATCACCCCGTCCGTCCATCTGTCTGTCCGTCCATGTACCTTGTCAGCGCATGTTCTGTTAAACGGCTGATTGGATTTTGATGAAATGTTACACAGTTGTAGTACACCATCTGAAGATGTGCATGAAGTAATATGGTTGCTGCCCAAAATTTTGGAAGGGGAGATAATTTGTCTTTAAATATATTCTGGAAAAAGGGGGGAGGCGAACCTTGTCAGCGCATGTTCTCCTAAACGGCTGCTTGGATTTTGATGAAATGTTAAACAGTTGTAGGACGACATCTGAAGATGTGCATGAAATAATATGGTTGCTGTTCGAAATTTTGAAGGGGAAATAATTCATCTTTGAATATTTTCTGGAAAAAGGGGGGAGGCGAATCTTGTCAGCATATGTTCTCCTAAACGGCTGCTTGAATTTTGATGAAATGTTACACAGTTGTAGTACACCATCTGAAGATGTGCAGGAAGTTATATAGTTGGTGCCCAAACTTTTGAAGGGGAGATAATTTGTCTTTGAATATTTTCCGGAAAAAGGGGGTGGACGAACCTTGTCAGTGCATGTTCTCTTAAGTGGCTGCTTGGATTTTGATGAAATTTTACACAGTTGTAGTAGGCCACCTGAAGATGTGCGCGAAGTAATATGGTTGTTGTCTGAAATTTTGAAGGAGAGATAATTTGTCTTTGAATATTTTCTGTGTAAAGGGGAGGGGTGATCCTTGTCGGCGCATATTCTCCTAAACCACTGCTTGGATTTTGATGAACTGTTGCACAGTTTTAGAACAAAAGGGGAAGATGTGCATGAAGTAATTTGGTTTCTGTCCAAAATTTTTAAGGTGAGATAATTCTTCTTTAATATTTTCAGAAAAAAGGGGGGATGTATATCATTATGTCAATACTTGTATTGTGTCCACATTTTTACTGTGTCCACAACTGTATTGGGTCCACACACACTTAATTTTTGGACTTGCCATATTGATTCAGGGTTAAATTAGAGGGGGGGGGTATACCTGGCTGCCATTCGGCAACAGCTCTAGTTTATTCTCCTTTTTCCAAAGCGCTTTTGGACTGTAGTAGTGTCCATATATATTATAAGTTAAGTTGATTTGCAATTAAAGTGGAAATATCCATTGAATCTCACTAAATTGTTCCATTTTAGAGGTAAAAAATATTATGTTATGAAAGCACCCAATTTCAATGGTATTTTGGGGTTACCCAAAGTTTTGGAAGTTGAGGCCTTTTTACAATTTTAAACCTGAACAAATTTTTGCAATATTGTAAGCAGAAAACAATTTTTATATTAACTGCTATTTTGGTGCTTTTTTGAGAAGTTTGTAAATAAGACATAATTTTATCATTTTATTTCATCCCAGAAAAGTGATTTTCACATAAAATATAAAATTTCAATAAACATGAGTATTCCTAGAACTAAGTTGATTGTAGTCACCACTAACATTACAGCTAATGATTTAATTATATCCTAATCTACACTGAAGGTCTAATTGAGTTGTTTGTTTTATGTATTACAATAAAAAGAATTAGTGTGAAAACCAGTCTCAGTTTTCCATTTAAGATGGATGGTATTGTCACATATTGTGTTGGATAATTTTACTCTAATCAGAAGATTGATTACAAGATAGTGACAATGTTTTCCAATACACATCATACAGTAGCTTTGATAAAATCAGGGTAGAATATATTGACTGTTGGGCAAACTGAACATTTACCTGTCACAAAGGTAGAATATTGATTTGAAAAACTTTTTCTATATTGTTTGATAAAATGATGTTATAAAAGTTCTACTTTGTGTATTTCCTTTCCAAGATAACTGTTTATTTGAACATCTTAAATTAGACTGTTTATTGGCCTGTTGTAAAATTGTAAGGTGAAAATAAAAATTGCATGAAATTATTGTCGGAAGATTTTGTGAGGAAATGAGGGATTTATTAAGTGGTCACATGACAGTCTTATTGTGTTTGTCATGCTATGAGTTCTGTATGTCAATATTTGTTCAAATTGAAAGCTTTTAATGTGTAGTTGTGGTATGCAGTTGTTGATTGGCTAATGGGAGTAGAGACAATAAATAGAACAGCCTATGGGCTATTAGACTTGTGACATACAACTTGTAGAAGAGTTTTAAGAGTCAGTTTAAACTGTGAAGACGGGGACAAGCCAAGCTTGACCGTGCTAAATATGATTTAAATTGTCACACTATGTACCTTTGTTACTACAACTATCCGGGATCACTTACGCCAGCAGCTGTAGCACCGCCGCCCCAAACGATAGCTCCACCTATATCCAGCCTCAGTGAACCTCTTCTTGTGCCGGTTACGCAGTCGATTCCCCAGCCTCAGCCATCATATTTACCTATAACACTCTGTCGAAAGGTATGTAAATAGGTGTTTCATCATTCTAATTGCAGTTTATTAATGTTATTATTTATTATTGATAATTTTTTGAAATATGAACTTTTCATATTTTTTGCTTTGATTTTATGAGAAAAATTATTGATTGTAGTTATTGAACTTATAAATAATTTACGAATTTTACAAATTATGTTTTAACATTATGTTACAGCCTGATACAGCTGAATTCGCTGCCAACAAACTTTGTTGAAAATCACTTTTTGTAATTTTAAATGTTTCATGCCCTATGGCAGTGTAATTTGTTAGATATTTGAACGAATGTTTATGGGGTATATGTACAAATTTATTTATGTTGATTTTTTATTATTCATTTTTTTTTCTTCAATTTATGAAGTGTGACCATTGATATATATACACACATCCTGTTGGTAAACTTGTTTTAACATAGAATAGGGAAAAAATTATATTATTTCCTAAGGAGGGATAGGTTTAAAATTGAAACTAAATAAAGCACATGTTGAACACACAAGTCCTCAATGATACATAGTACTTTTATAGAGCAACTCAAGTATGTTGTCTTACACACACTTTATAGTAAAAATAGTATAGGTAGGAAATATGACACCCTGAATCGTTGATATCAAATGAAAAAGTTTTCATTTTCCTGTTTACAACAGGATTTATAGGATTAATTAAATATCCCTTTAAGTAAAGCATAAGAAACTGTAAATGATTTAAAATGCTTCCTGTTTAGACCATGCTTTCTGTTACCTTGTTTTTTGTCTAGACTGAACTAACCCATGTACATGTATTAAATTTTTTGAAACAAAATGTGAAAATAATTCAATTTGGATGTCAAATAATTGCTCCAGGGGTGTAAGGACATTTCTGGCTTTCTCCTAACATGATAATATAATGCTTGCGTTTCTGGCAGTGTGATTGCGCAATCACTGTTATACATGTGCATAAATAAAGTTGTATCTGATATTGAGATCTTGTACTATTTGTAGCTTGCATGTTAGACTGGCCAAAGGAAATTAAGATCAAGGTGATAACTCTATATACTCTAGGGCAGTATTTATTTATATTGACCCATTAGCTTTTTAACAAGTTCTGTAATGAAATATTTGTTAAGTCTCTCAGTTAAAGTATTTTTCTATAATTAGAGAGCTGTGTCAACTTTTGTATTTATTACCATGGTGATAGATAGACACTCTTTGTTCAGATTCTAATATTGCTTGAAAATATTTACTTTTTCTGAGGGTATTTTCAGATTAACCAACTCTGAAATAACCAACGTTTCTGTTGTTTGAATTGGAATTAGTAGGAAACAATCGACATCAATTTTCTTTTGGTCACTATAAAAATAAGATATTATAATCCCTTTTCAATTGAACCAGATGTTTGGACAAAAGATCAAATTGTTTTTCACGAAATCATTGTTTTTATTGTGTCATTTTAAAACTCAGTTACATATTAGAAGGAAAGTATATATATTTGTGTCACATATTTAAATTATTACTATTGAAGTTTTAAGTATGTAATTTTCTACTGTGTATTCAAGGACTTCCACAAACTTTGTTGACATTACAAGTTTCAATTATAATATAACTCAATCAAAATAAGTTTAAAAAGTCTCAGAAGACCTTGGTGTTTTGGGACTTTAGTATAAAAATATACATTTGAAAGTCATAAGATGATAGATAACACCAATAATCCATCCAGGACGTAATTTTAAAAAATTATCTCCTAATATGATCAATGAGTGTTATAACTTGGTAACTAGACAATGTTTTATACCCGACCAAGGTCTTAACTTAAGTTTTAGTTTCTTTTAAACAATGAAAATTGAAGGAAATTATATGAAATTATTTTTGACACTTATTATAAATGAGGATAACTGACACCCCAGATCTGGTATCAGGGTATGAGAGATGGACAGTGGGTTTTTTTACACAAATGTATTTAGGAATTGGTTTCATTCTTTTAAATTAGAATTTTGACCCAAAGTTAGGATTTTGACCCCTTTCAGTTTTGAATTTGATAAAACATTCAATATAAGGAAGTTCATTTTTATTAAATAAGTAGAATTATCAGGAATATGAAAGTGCATTGTCACAAGTATTTTAGAAAATTCATATCATTGAAACTACATTTGAAATTTTTAGAGAGTACAAGTTTATCAAAATTTCCTTCTTTGACAAGCAGTATCAAGTGAAAATTCATAGCTTATCGAAAAAATCGAAAATAATTGAACATGTTGCGATAAGGACTGTCTTGTCTGGGTTCGTGGGAGATTTACAACATCAATAATTTAGCTATGTAAATTTGTTATATCCCAGGTTATAAATCCAACATACCCTGATTGTTAAGGAGAACCAATATACAGAGATATCGAACATTTGATCACCTGTCGTCTGCTGCTAAGTCTTGTCATTCTAAGATCTTTGATGTATGCACACAATCGTGATTAGAATATTTTGTGACAGGCAGATCTTTAGTCTTTTATGGAATCATTGTCACCTTTATAAATGCATAGCTTAGATCTTTTTTCCTGTTATGGACAGCCAATTGCTCCAAAAGTTATTATCCAAGGTTTTTCCTGTTATTTCCTTCGTAGTAAAAGTTTATGCACATGTATATTAGATTTTTTTTCACCTTCATTAACTGAAAAATCTATGAAAGCAAGTTGAATACAAAACATGTTGTCAACATTTAAACTTCATAAACATGAAGTACAACTTTGTTATAATACACGCTTTCCACTAACCACCTGGCTTAATGCAAGTTCTGGAAAGTTTATCCATACTTCAAAATTAATTTTCCTCAACCTATCACCAAACCCCTTCATAATGCCAAAACTTGACTACTTAAAGTATTTCTAGTTACATTTTACCTTATTTAAAGGTGGTCAGATTTTGGTACCATTAACATATTTTTGGTCTTGTCCCAAGGAATCAGAATTTTTTCTCAATTTTGAATTGGTAATATAAAAAAATTTCAGGAGGTAATTATTCTGTATCTGTTAAACATGTTTAAGACAACACCAGAATATATATACAAATTGACTTAGCCCAAAACCCAATAACCCATACATTTCTGTGGTTTTACTTCAGAAAGTAACTACTTATTTTATTAACTTTAAGTTCTACATGTACTTAGATGTTGACACTTTCTTGTTCATTATACAGCGTGAAATGGTTTAAGTCTTTAGTTATTTTGTAGTATTTTTGTCAACATTAATGGAATTTCACACAAATTTTCATTTTGAAGAGTACATATGCATTTTAAAGTTTAATTTCAAAAGGATTTGCTTGTCACCTTTAGTGTTTTTAAGCATGAATTGGCAAACACATAAACACAACTGTATTTTCTGTTGTATCTAATCTTGTGCCATAAGAATAGTAGAATGGTCTGATTTTCAACTTTTGATTTAAGACTGAATTGAAAATATCTGCAATATCTTGTTTTTGAGTTCAGACCACGTTTTATCAGTTTGTTCTGTCTGAACAGACCTTAACTATAACAATTCTTCCCCCAAATTTATACTTTCTTGCCTACTTTTTCTCCAGATGTGTAGGAGTCTGTATTTTTGGATGTTGCACTTTAAGATTCTCTATTGATTTGAAGTGGGCAGATCTGCTAAATTTTGTTCAAAGATGTACAATTGGACAAGACAAATCATTTTATGAGGGTATAACCGGACTTTCTGGACTCAGGGCTTTGGCCTTATTTTGGGTGTGCTTTGGACTTGACCACTTGAGTACAAAGACTTCATGGACTATAAAAGTTTCAGCATTCTTTACTTGTGCTTCAAATTTCTTTTTATGCCCCCAGATCGAGGATCGGGGGTGGGGGGGGGGGCATATTGTTTTTGTCCTGTCTGTCTGTCTGTCTGTCTGTTTGTCCGAAACTTTAACCTTGGCTATAACTTTTGAACTATATAAGGTAGACTTTTGATACTTGGCAAGTGTATAGGTCTAGTCAAGAGGAACATAAATATGCCCACAAAAAATTAGGTCAANAGGTCAAAGGTCAAGGTCATAGGGGTCGAAAAGGGGTAAAATTGGGAATCTGGGGGCATATGTAGTGTTTCACAAACACATCTTGTTTTACAATCAAAAATAGACCATGGACTTGATCTCTAATTTGGTTGTATTCTAGACTCGAGGGGGATGGGGTTATACCCTCCTTTATTACAACTTTGGCACATGTGAGTACTATAAGAGGATAATAGTTTAACCAATACAAATATAAATAGGCAATATATACATAAAACAGTATAATACATTACAAAAATAGCAAAATAGAATACAGAATATACAGAAGTTCAGAGGTGATATTCAGAACATTTTTTTCAATACTATGTTAGAATGAAAAAGTCTTATCTAACAGTCTTGTCTTGTCTTGTCTTGGCAACTTTCAAAAAATATCTGGAAATTGTCATTATTATGCGAATGCAGCAAAAATTGCGGGACATAATGTTTCTTGTGTCAGTGAGAATTTCATTGTTTTTAACAGAAACAAGTTTCAGATTGGAGTATGCCTTCTTATTTCTTGTCTAAATTGACTGGCTGTGATGTGTAGCTACATATTGTAACGGTCCCTGTATATTATGGTTGTTATATGTTTCTCCCATATAACCTAATGTTCCTCATTTTAGAGATATTTGTTGATTGAATATGACTGCTGAGGTTTATATGGGACAGGGTCATGGTGATCTAGATTTATTTATACATGTATGATTGCTGAATATAACAAAAGTAATTAAGTATTGTTGAGAGAGGAAAGATGTACTTGGAGATAGAGTTCCCATCAGATATGGACAAATATATGAATGTGTGACCGACTACATCAGACTCTTACTTTGTACCACTTGACAATGATAATGTTAAACATACTTCCTCACCGGAATAATCCTGCCTTCCTGCTTTGTAGATATTAGAACAAACAGGAAAAGCTTTGTCATTGTTTTATAATGACACATTGTTGTTTCCCCTGCCTATAGAAAATCATCTTCCTTTCCAATAATTACGCACATACATGTTAACAAGAAAACAGGATATTAGTCCTTGATTTTAGCAGACAAACTTGAAATAAAAGTGTATATTGTCAAATTTAATATTGAAATCAATTAAAATGTATTATTATTTTTCTATTTTAGTTTGATACTGTAAGTTTGGTTTGTCCATTCTATCACTGTTGTGCTTACACACTCTTTTAACCTTACATGTTTACTTTCGTACACATTTTTCAATGTTTTTTATGGTCGCTAGATGAGATTCTAATTATGTCGCCCCAGACGTAGTCGGGACGACATATTGTTTTTGGTCCCTTTCTTGGTTATTATTATTACGTAAAAATTTCAACTTTGTCTGATTTCAACGAAATTTGATTTCTAGGTAGATTTTGATGCTGTGAACATGAAGCTAGAATTATCGAATTGGCTGTCAGGGGCGACATCAGCTATTGCTTGCAATTGCAAATCTAGTTTTTCATTGATTTTGAGATTTTTAAGGCAGGTTCTCTGCCTTCTAGCTGTCGGGTAAAGCCATCTTGAAAAAAGTCTGTTTCAACCAGACTCTTACATTAAGGAGACTACTTTGTATGAAAAGAATCGGAATGATCCAGACTACCTTTAAAAACGTGTACGGCTTACCAGTTATTCATACGAAGGCACAAAAAATAATCCATTCATGTGGCGATACAGTGTCCATTTCATGATCAACTACATCGTTTTATGTGTTTATTGTATTTATTTAATATCTTTTAAGAGATGCTATGCTTTTTTAATCTCAGAGGACTTAAACTGACATTCTAAATTCACGATTCGGTTCATTCATAAAAATTTCCTGCAGCGCGCTATGATTTTACAAGTTTTTATGAATGGATACATAGTAACTTCTACTTTCGCTGTTGTAACTCGTAAGAATGTATGTATTTCTCAATATATAAGACTTTGAAACTTTTAAAGGTTACACTGACATACTCTACCTTAAAAAAAGATCAATCAAACCGTAGCTTCGTTTTCTTGTTTGTTTTGTCCCGACAAGTGACGCATTGTTTTGTTTTATTAATGGCCAACTTAATTACGCCTGCATGACATACGCCGTAGTTAATAAGGGTCAAATAAGTTTCAAAATAATCCAAAATTACAACAAATTTTCTTTATGGAATACTTCAAATACATTAAAACTTTAGAATAATTCAACTATGTCAACAATGAAGCACGGAAGGTTTAAACTTGATCTCCAACGGCGTTCCTAATCACAAGCGTAATCAAGTACAACAC
>MJUU01016125.1:40444-54593 GCA_002080025.1 Modiolus philippinarum | reverse complement strand
TATAACTTACCATACTAAAGATCAAATCATAAGTGGCAAACCTAGAAAGAGGAGGCCCAGTATAACTTGCCATTCAAAAGATCTACTCATAAGTGGCAAACCTAGAAAGAGGAGGCCCTCTATAACTTACCATACTAAAGATCAAATCATAAGTGGCAAACCTAGAAAGAGGAGGCCCAGTATAACTTGCCATACTAAAGATCAAATCATAAATGGCAAACCTAGAAAGAGGAGACCCTTTATAACTTGCCATACTAAAGATCAAATCATAAGTGGCAAACTTAGAAAGAGGAGGCCCAGTATAACTTCCCATGCTAAAAATAAAATCATAAGTGGCAAACCTAGAAAGAGGAGGCCCAGAATACATTGCCATACTAAAGCTGGCAAACCTAGAAAAAAGATGCCCAGTATAACATGCCATACTAAAGCT
Source organism: Modiolus philippinarum (assembly GCA_002080025.1). Lineage (NCBI taxonomy): Eukaryota > Metazoa > Mollusca > Bivalvia > Mytilida > Modiolidae > Modiolus > Modiolus philippinarum. The sequence continues at coordinate 54,163 of MJUU01016125.1, read as the reverse complement.
ATCAAAATATAAGTGACAGACCTAGAAAGAGGAGGCCCTGTATAAATTGCCATACTAAAGCTGGCAAACCTAGAGAGAGGAGGCCCTTGTTTAACTTGCAATACTAAAGCTATAAAATCATAAGTGGCAAACCTAGAAAGGAGAGGCCAAGAAAACTTGCCATACTAAAGCTATCAAGTCATAAGTGGCAAACCTAGAAAGGAGAGGCCAAGAAAACTTGCTATACTAAAGCTATTAAATCATGATAAGTGGCGGACCTAGAAAGGGAAAGTCTAATTAAGATTGCCGTACTATATCTATTTACTCATTCTGAAAATGTTATCAAATAATCAAGAAGTGTGTCTAATTATCAAATAATTATTGAAAAATATACCTGGTAATCAATTAATCACCAATAAAACCCTTATAATCAGGTGATCAAGAAACCCACAAGAAGGTGTAGTTCCAATTAAAATAAGTTTATGTTTGCGACAGTTTTTAACTGTAAGAACAGAAGTTGCTATATTTTTAAATTAACTTGAGTGCATATTTGTGGATCAAATGAATAAGTAATTAAAGGAATTCTTTTGGATTTCTCATCAAGCTGCAAAAGTTGTGTGCATTAGTCTGGTTTCCATCTGATATTAATATATATGTACCAGTAAAAACTGAGAATATGTTGACAGAATGATTAGATTTACTCAAAGAATTTTTTTTGAAGTGTTTGTAATTAGATCAGAAAAAAATCTTCTTTGAAAAGCATTTCTATAAAGTAAATGTCCTGAGCACCACAGGAAAGATATCAGTCTAGATTATACTTTGCCACTGCTGGTGGACTGTTAGTCCCCGAGGGTATTCACCAGCCCAGTAGTCGGTACTTCGGTGCTGACCCGAAAACCGATTCTACTTGGAACCTGACAATATCTAAATTCTTGTAAATTTTGTTGAAAACTAAGGAGTATCTCCCTCGTGCAAAGCTCTGTCCTTAGCTGATTTTGGCTTCAAATTTAGATCATATTGGTTATTTGTTCTCTATCCGTTTTAAACATCTTTGAGTTTATGGTCTTCCAAACGTTTAGATTTTATCTGCACTGAAGAGACATAAGTTGTCGAAATGCGCATATGCAGAATTTAAATTCACAGTAACTTCGGTATTTAATCATTTGCTACCACTGGGTCGATGCCACTGCTGGTGGACTGTTAGTCCCCGAGGGTATTCACCAGCCCAGTAGTCGGTACTTAGGTGCTGACCCGAAAGCTGATTCTACTTGGAACCTTACAATATCTAAATTTTTGTAAATTTTGTTGAAAACTAAGTGATCTCCCTCATGCAAAGCTGTGTCCTTAGCTGATTTTGGCTTCACATTTAGATCATATTGGTTATTTGTTCTCTATCAGTTTTAAACATCTTTGAGTTTATGGTCTTCCAAACATTTAGATTTTATCTGCACTGAAGAGACATAAGTTGTCGAAATGCGCATATGCAGAATTTAAATTCACAGTAACTTCGGTATTTAGTCACTTATACTTGGCATATATGCGATTTCAAACAGATTAATATGGAAGACCAAGGAATGTGGATTTTTTTTTTGGTTGTAAAATTGATTTTTCTTGCTAATTATTACAAGTTGTAAAAATGAGGGTATGACTAAGTTATTTGAGAATCTATGCATTATTTTTGAAATAAACAAACTACAGATGTAAGGAATAATCAGATTTCTACCAGAAGACTTGCTGACATGCCAAACACTCACTTGTATAAGATAAATATTCACAGATTATAACTTGCCAAAATATCAGGGATTAATTATACCTGTGTTTTTATATCCAGGTGAGAAAAACATTGCTTTATCAATAAAAATGATGATCTTTTAATTACAAGGACTTGGTTGTCCAATATTATACTTATTGGAATAACAATAAATTCTGCTTCCAGGGCGGGAAATCAATCATGAGGGGGTGGCTAATATAACGTGTTATAATGCTATTGGTAACACACAATACAACAAGCATAGACCAAATCGTATTTAATATTAGCTTTCTGTTTTCTTCAATGTATTGAATGCATGAATGATTAGCTATTGAAGCTAGTAAAGTATATATACTATCTAGACCTGGGGATATGTTATAGTGTGTCAGTTCACTTGTAAGACAATTACGACACCTCTCTCTCTCAGCATCCTTCTTCTTTTTTCTGGGATTTATTCCATTCTTTTGTCTCTCTGTAACTGTGAGTATTTTAGTTTTACATTTAAGCCAGAAATGGTATGTTATTAATTGTCGTCTTGAGTGACACGGTCATGTATGTACATTCTCTGAATTAATTATCAGATTAACATACTATACATAACTCTGTTGACAAAAAATATATATACAATATTTTACTATAAGATATCAAAAAAATGTCAAATTTAGTGCAATCAATTTTATATCATCTTTTCAGTTGAAAACATATTGATCGGGCATTTTATAATTTCAAATGTACATCTAATATGCATAAGTTATGAATTATTGACCAAAGAAATGGCTGACATTCTGTTTTATATTTTTTTCTGATGAATCTTTATACAAGTGCTGATGTTATATCAGATAATTATCCATAAACATCAAGAAATAAAGTAATATATATCTGTTACCATGACAACACTGAAACTGTGAAAATGACACACATTCTGCAAAAGAATGTATGTTTTGGATAATTGATTCAGTGCATGAAAAGCAGGGTGGATGCGTAAATTGAAAATTAGAGACACTTGCTGGGGGTAGTCATTTAGTTAGGACTGTCAGTATCCAGAGTGTTAGTGTCGATGTCCACGTCTAGAAAAGGGGGAGGGGATTGTTGACCATCTATATAATTATTTCTAGTGATATCCTTTCATGCTTTGAACATAATGTGTCATTCAACTCAAATATGAGAAAAAAACATTTTTGTATTTTATTTGAATAATTAAATATTTAGTAGCTTTATTTCCCATTTGCCCCCCCCCCCTTTTTTTCCCACAGTATTTTTTTTTTTAAACAGTGTTAAAAATTTGTCATAAGAAAACCCGCTGCATATAATATTTGGGTAATATTTCAATTACCGTTTTGAATGGCAAATTTACAAAAAAAAATTTTCACACCTATAGTAAGAAGACCATTAAATCATGAAACCGTGACTATTTAAAAAGCCGTGAGTGGTGAATATTGAGTGTTTAAAAATTGATCTTTAATCTGAAGGGAAATATTAGTACGGTATAAAAGATTTGATAAACTTTTAATGTAATAATCATCTTTCTCCTTGAGTTTAATGTACCAAATACAAAATCTGACAAAATAGATTACAAGTGTTTCTACCTTAATTTTGTTGATATTTTGTATATGTTCGATCGTGGTCCCATTACTCAGAGCAATATATATTGTAATGTAATTTGCTGCAATGTATGGATGCGTAAAGGCTGATTTTCAATAAAACATGAATTTTTAATGTCGTCCTCAATATCCTGGTGTCATGTCAGCCGTAAAAGCATAGGATATTATTTCTGACTTTTTACAGGACCCATAATTATGCAAATTACGATTGGTAGTTAAGTAAATTAGATTTCATCATAATGGGCTGATTAAAGCATATTTTACCGCCTGCCCATGTATATATATATACTAAGAATAATAAATGTATTTCATTATTGCTTTGAAATTGATGGGATAGAAGCATTGTAACTGTGTACTGTCATTCAAAGGTTTTTATACTTCTGTTTAAAATATAGTGAAGCCAATGTAAATTTCTGTTAAGAATGTTTGTATAATATGGAATTCTAGGAATGTATATTCTTTAATGATGATTTTGGCAGTTGTTAACATCATCAACAGGTCATTTTGAAACTTCACAATCTAGGACCGGGAGCAGATAATAGAGACATATGTTACCATGATTCATAAATTGTGTTCCATTATCACTTTCATATTTAATTTTTTTTTTCCTACACCATATTGCAGTGAAGTTTTATCATCCATTTATCAGTTGATGAAATGCTTCATGAATACATATCTGTAGTAATAATCAGCGGAGTGTGACGTTCATTTTTCTCTCTACTTTCAGAGACCTTCTGACGAACTCATGTCTAGCTCTCCTGTAGTGACAAACGGCACTGGTCTCAGTCCACAGCATATGTCAAATGCTGGAGATAATGAAGCCAAAAAGGTAAACAATTTTATTTACAATATTCTTTTGAACATATTGTTCTGTTTAATTCTAAAATAAAGTTTTATAATTGGGCAGTGGGCCATATTTTGAACATCGCAGTGTAGAAATAGTGTCATAATGTCTCTACATATGAAGTTTACAATTATGAAACAGTCTCCGCAGCAACAATGCAAAGTGAAGATTCTGAATGTACATAAGTGCAACCTTTTTGTACTTATCCAAACAAAATTACATGGCTGTAAATTGTGAATTTTCCCAGACTGTTTGTGTAGATGCAAAGTTCTTGTTTTCCTTCTTTTTTGCATTCAAATCAAAGAAAAATGTTGAAGACAAAGTGTTGATTTTTTTATACAAAAGGTGTACTAAACTAAGTGCAAAACTTCCTAAAATTAAAACTTTGGTAGGTCTATTTGTCATCATCTTAAAAAAAGTTTGGAGTTGAAAATTTGTGCAACAATTCCATGATCCCAAGTTAAGACTGTGATCATTGCCAAGAGAGCCTTTAACACTGAGAGAAATTTTGGTTAAGACCATAAGCTTTTAGGACCCGAGAGAAAATAAATTAGAATTTTTCTGACATTCGGAAGGAGGTTATTTATTTTTTTGATGGAGTGCACTTAAATTGTCATGATTTGGGTGTTAAAAATATACTTGAAAACGTCAGAAAATTAATAAAGTTCAACATTATATTTACATTGGAGGTGGGCAGCTGTAAATAACAGCTAATTAATAAATGTTCATATAAAAATTGTTCTGGTAATTGAACTTTGACATAATATTCCAATGGATTTACAAGTTATAAAACTATATAATAAAATTTAAAAATCAATAGAATAAATATTGTGTTTATGACTGTTGGTCTTTTGATCAAAGCCTGGGAAATTATTTCAAGATTCCAACTTAAATTTTCAATCTGTCGAATTGAAAAGATTTGGGTTTTAATCAGCTTTTAAAGTATTAAAACTTATTTGTTAATTCTTAATTGGATTTGAGATTTACCTTTAAGAACATTAAGTTTACCTAGTTACATGATAGATAGTAAATAGTTAACTCATTAAAAATTTGTCTTGAAATCATTTGCATTTTAATTTTAAGCGCTTGACTTTAAAATTTGATTGACTGGTTTTGGTACATTATTATAGGTGTGATTTTTGGGGGGTAAAAATTCAAGATAATTATGTAACATGTAAATAAATGACATTGTTGGTGTCGGTGAAAAATAACCATCTCACTAGATGTTCTCACTTGATGTAAAATTACAGTCCAACTTCGATGGCTAAAACTGAAAACAGTTCGAGCTACAGTGGTGTTTGAACTAGAGGTTAAATTGTGTTTAATTTCGAACAAAGGGTGGAGCAAAACAGTTTTAAGACATTCATGGTGTTTGAGTTATTGCAGTTTGAGCAATCAAAGTTTAACTGTATTAAATAATTGTATGTTAGGTATTGGTTGACCAAATTAGCGATCAGAACCTATCTTTATGGAAGGTTTATAGAAAACTATGTCTCACAGGATAGGTCTACAACAAAGTCCAGCTAAAAAGTCTGTACTGTGGCAGCTTCTAGTATTTTTTGAAACCCTTGCATGTTCTGCAGAGAAAACATGTTGAAAAAACTTCCCAGCCTTAAGGTGTTTGGTTCTTTCATGCCTTTGTCTTCTACAGGTACTCCCTAGCTAGCCATGTGTAAAAATGTCCCCTACTGGAATGCTTAGTATAGTGTCAGTTTTAAATTACATGTGTACTAGACCCCCCTCTTTTTAACCCGTTGCTTGTATACATATTCCGTGATGCTATAGCTGAATTGAGTTTTATATCTCTGTATACATCCTGTGACTTGTTAAAAATAACAAACTTACAGATTTGTTTAATTAGCTTCTCTATACTATATAATGCATTCTACACAGACTATTGAGGAAATGCATCAATAGATTCATCAGCCAACAGTTCGTTTTTATCGGAATTGCAGCGGAAATTTGTCTTTGGTTTATCAGCCACCCGTTTGATGAACAGGAATTTCAGGAATTAGAAATCAATATTGTTACAATCAAGTGCGTTATGGGGTATAGTGTGACAATAAGACAATGTTAGCTGTCGTTACAAATATCATTATGTTATTGATCATTGTCCCATTCTACCTATCTCGATATTACCAAGGTGATTCAACAGAACCCACTTTATAATTGATAGAAATTTTGTCCCAGAGGAAAATCATCATTAATCTTAATGGCACCTAAAGCTTTGTGTCGCTATTGTCATGCAGATGATTGGTTGTTTTGTGGTTGTCATAGTGATTTGGTTGACACATAATACAGATGTCCTAGTACTTGTTTTAGTGTTTATCATCCAGATCCATTAGCTAAAAACATGAACTTGATCCTAATCTCCTGGCTTTCACACAATACTTCATCATGTGTGGAAATGAAATGAGAAATTAATGTTTCTATGTAAGATATATAATGTAGTATTTGTATCACATTCTCTGGCTTGCTGTGGCTTGATGATGTGTTAAATATTGAATATGAAAATATCCTTTGATCCCAGAGCAATGGTATAAAAGTTCTTGACTTTCTATTAATATTTATAATTTCTCATTTCTCGTCTTATCTATAAACAAATATAAAACTGAAACAAATAAATAAATCAAACAAATAAAATCTCTGTTTTTTATTGCAACTTTTGTAATTTTCTTATAAAATTGCAACATGAAATATTTAGCGAAGACTGATAAATGCAAAATTTGATTGCAGTAGTTCTGAAACAGTACATATTTCTGTAAGTGTACCTGTGATATACCAACAAAAAAATGTTGTCATTAAAAAATGTGTAATGTGAAGGCATTATTATAAATCTCTGTAACATTTGTATGTGACAATGGACACTATGTCTAAAATGAATTAGCTGCTGTCATACTTCTTTTTTGAAAAATTTCTCAAAGGGACAGTCTCATCATGTAGGGAGATAGATTGTGTAGGAAATTGATTGGATTGGGACAACACAACATATGCTACATGTATCATTATACATTGACAATGTCCCAGTGCAACAGTTGTATATCAACAGGACAATTAACACCGGGAAGATGCAAATTCAAAGCTTGAAAATTTAATGGTGAATCAATTATATTCTTCAATTCCTAGATGATGAATAAAATATGTAATGTTGTACATGTAAAATTTTATAAATCAATTTTTTTTTTATCAAAAATATTTCCATTGCATATTTTGCTATGTCATAAATGGCTAAAGATGAAAAAAGTTTAAAATTCTATTGAATGGTTAGATCAATAAATGAACATTTCACAATAGCTTAGTTTGTATAAGTTCACTATTCAGGTACTTTTACTCCATTAATACTAAATCTTTAATATCTGTGTTGACATTTCATAGAAAAGAAAAATTGCACAAGATTGAAGATAAAATATTGAAATTGTCTACCTGTGGATTTTACTTCATCGCCCACCCCATTCCTACACAGGTGAATGGTTTTATCATATAAAAGTAATAATACACGCGGTATATGATTTCTGTAATCCATCTGTAATTTTGTACAGTTATGAGGTGAGATATTGGGTGACACTTGTTATTTACCACTTCTTTATATAATGGGACAGCAGTTATTTTGTAATTAAGAGTAGATGGGTGTTAGCTGGACCTACATTTGGCCCCTACTCTAGTAGATTAATAAAGAAAATGTATGTTAAAAATGAGAAACATAAAATCTCCTGAAATAAAGATGGGATGATTTATAAGGTATCATATTTTTTATCTAATTATAACCAAATATCCTAAGTAAACAGCTGCTGTGCTTTTGTTTAATACCATCCTTTGTTTATTTCATAATAAATGGTCATATTTCATAGTGATTACTGACGTGTATGATTTTTTAATTAACAGGTAAAATTAGATGCCAACAATATGAATGGACCATCACGTGTAGTACATCTGAGGAGTCTGCCACCAGATGTCACTGATGCAGAAGTCGTTCAGCTTGGCATACCATTTGGTAGAATGACAAATGTCCTCCTACTTAAACAGAAAGGCCAGGTAACTTCAATTTTCTGTTGCTTTTGGGGGGGGAGGGGTTAAGATAAAATGAGTTCTAATTCAATTCACACTAGTGGGTAGAAGTAAATGCTATTAACTGTTCCTCCATACGTAGGTACTGTATGCACCCAAAGAAGCACCCACTGCACTTTGAAAATAAAAAAAATATGGGGGCAATTAATTAGATTGGTGAAACTGAAATTAAGCATGTCCACTACTGTCATATATAAAAGTTTCTGTAATGTGCCTACAACTTCAGGTTGTGTATAATATGGTAAAACTGAAATTAAGCATGTCCACTACTGTCATATATAAAAGTTTCTGTAATGTGCCTTCAACTTCGGGTTGTGTATAATATGGTAAAACAAGACGTTAACTGTAATTATTCATGTATTCAGCCTCGTTACTCAGAAGTGTTGGGAGGTTTGAAAACATTCTGTTTCCTAAAATTACAGCAATAATATAACAGCTCCAAACTCTTACTTTGGATAATAAAAGTAAGTAAACAGCCCACCCCCACCTAAAAAAGGTGTTTTTGACGGGTTTTTTTTCGTACTAAAGTCGTCCCAGAGAACCGGAAGTGGTGCCGAACCGGCTCTTTCTTCATGCCAGTAGCTAAGCCTGTAACACCACTTTCATTTCTGAATCTTTGACATGAGGCCTAGAAAAAATAGTTGTGAGTTTAGGGTAACCCGACCCTACCTAAAATTTTATGCCTACCCTAACTTTTTTTTGCCTATTTTACAACAAGCACTGTTAAAGTCAGAAATGTTCCTCCATTACTACAATGTAAAAAAAAAAATATTAAAAAAATTTTTTTTTCCTACCTACCCTACCTAACTTTGAAAACCATGTTACCCCAAACACACAATTTATTTTCTTAGGCCTAAATAGCGTAAGAATTGTTCATGACAGAGAAATATATGGAAAGCTGGTAGTGTCAAAATCACTCAATTTCCTTATTTTCCACTGAATTTAGGCGCAGTTTCTTTCTGTGGGACATTGTTCCTAAAATAGTGATATTTCTGTTATTCTCAATCATCTTTCTACATTATTCAACCAAAGTTCGAGCATTTTCACCTTCTTTTCTCAAGCGGAAATATCTTTGAAGTTGCCTACCCTTCCTTAAATTTGACGATTTTTTGAATTTTCTGTTTCTGGAGCTCTTTCAACAGCCGTTATTATTACAAAAGTGGTCTTAAAAACTACTACACATAACTGCTGTTGACATTTGCCATTAGTCTACAGGACACGCACAAAAAGTTTGCAATTGAAATGTATGGAGGGCCATGGTGTACATCAATACAGTCTTAGGTAGTAGAGCAACTAAATGCGTCACTGGTAGATAAAGTGTTAATACAATCTTCCCCAAAGGATTTGTTTGAATGTACACATACACTTTTACAAAGTGTAAACATTTTGCTCAATACTACATGAAAGACATCAAAAACACTCCATTTTTACATGAAGTTTATTGGTTTACTTAATTACACTGATATTTATATTATGCCCCATTAAACATTGTATTTCACTCTGTATAAAAGATGAATTCAATCTGTATTGACATTAACTCACATTATGTACACTCTCTCTATATATACTGTTGATTTACAATATAGGAGAATTGTACAATAGGTAAAATGGTATTTCATACAAAAAAAAAGATATGAAATCATCATTTGTATTTAAAATCGTGGGTTTTACAAAGGTAGGCACTAAGATGCACAATAACTTAAAGCTTAGAATAAAAATGGAGAGTAAAATTAGGCGATTCTTGCGCTTGATACCAGAATTCCTCAACATGAAAATTTCAATGGCACATTTTTAATTGTTAATTGGAAAGGTTAGTTTTGGGGAAGGGAAGTCACATCTTGTGATTGTTTTAATACATTTATTTATTACATTAATCATACATCCTTTTAGGCAAAAAATATTGATAGGTCAGTGTGGGATACGAGTGCCTCAAATTTTGGCAGGAAACCGAACTTTAGATTTTTCACTGACTTTACTTTAAAGCAATCAACCTCTGTAATACATGAAGATATATCAAGAATTTCATCAAATTTTGTCAGAAAGTTGATCAAGATGATTACAAATATATTTTGAAAAGAGAAGTGGGAGTCAGTGTGCAAAATTTTCTAATGTGTCATGATGGATGAAATTTGAGAATTCCGAAAGTCAAGAGACGATTTCATAAACCTGAGGAGTGACCATCCTTAAGCAAAATATTCTTACAAATTTTAGGCATTTTTGGAGTTTGAAGATGAACAAGCAGCTAACAATTTTGTTACTTTACATCAAGAACATGCGCCCCAAATCAGAGGCCGTACAGTGTTTGTACAATTCTCAAACCACAAAGAGTTGAAAACAGACCAGGCACACTCATTTCAGGTAGGAATTAGTTATTTTGAATTGTTAGATTTTTATAGCAAAGGTTGAAAATGAAGCAGTTGTGTGGGTTCATTGTGATTCTTGGAAATGTGTCGTGGGCGTTGATTTTAAACACTGCTTTGTGTTAAAGGAGCGGCCCTAACTGTTAAAACAAATAATTGTCACATTTCTGATTTATCAGAAAAAATATTCCATATTTACTAATATCCAGTACTGATATTATGTAATAACATTGATAGTTATGGATCGCCATAATTGTGTCTCTGAGATGGGGAAAATTGTAACTGTTTGAATGTGTGTAATAATTGAATTAGCTGTATTCTAATAGATAAACGGAAGATGAAAGAAATCGGACAATTTTATGATTACAGTCAATGATCGAGGAATGTAGTAAACTGGTCTGTAATTGATTTACAACAAAATGACATTGTACAAAATGTGATTTGGTTCGCTATCATCTGAGACCAGCCAAGGACATATGAATCACTTATACAACAGGCTTTGCTTAATGATTGGCTTATCTATAAATCATGTAACATAAAATTGCCCTGTATTCCTGTAAAGATGAATAAACGGAGATATTGAGTAATTACATGTACTACAAATTCAAACTACATGTACATTTGAAATGAGACCAGAATGAGCACATTTTCGCACTGTATGTATTCATTTCTGAAACATTCTTTTTGGAGAAATAAGATTTTTCAAAATTTTTCAGTGTAAGTAGTTATACAGTAGTTATTGTGTCGCCTGCTGTAAGCAGAGTCGACACATAGGGATTACTATCCGTCGTCTTACGTCGTTGTCGTCGTACTGCTTGTCCTGCATCGTATGTCAGTTTTTCTAATAACTAACTCCTTCAAAACTATGAGTCCGACTACAACCAAACTTTTAGAATATGTTGTTCACTTGGTGTAGTTGTGCATCTGATACTTGGAATTTCGATTTTTACAGATTTTAGAGGTTCACAGAGCCAAAATTGCTCATTTGTGAGTCTGTTGGTTTTTGAATCTGCAACTCCTTCAAAACTGCTTGTCCAATTCCAACCAGACTTTCAGGATATGTTTTTCACATAGTGTAGATGGGCACCTGATACTTAGAATTTTGATTTCATGTATTTTAGAGGTTCACAGAGCCAAAGTTGCTCATCTGTTAATCTGGTTAGTTAATCCTCAACTCCATCATAGCTTTAAGTCAGATTCCAACCAAACTTGTGGGATTGTTGTTCACCTGATCTTGTTGTGCATCTGATAAGTAGTATTTTGATTTAAGAGATTTTCGAGATTCACTGAGCCAAAATAGCTCATTTGTTAATTTAGTTTGTTAATGTGGTACTCTGTCAAAAGTATAAGTCATATTCCAACCAGCCTTTCAGAATATGTAGATCACTTTATGTCATTTGTGTACCTGATACTTAAAATTTTGATTTTACTGATTTTAGAGGTTCACTTGGCTAAAAATTGGCTCTTCTGTAGTGCAGGTGACACAAGTGTTCCTTGGAACACCCATCAATTTTATAGTTTGGGGCCATTTAGGGATTGCTATATGGTGTGAGGTTCCTCACGGTGTTGAAGACCATACGGTTACCCCTAGATGCTTTGTTTTGGGTCGTTTTAATCTGGATATGGGATGTTGTCTCCTTGACATTTATCCCATTTCCTTTCTTTTTCATACATTACAAATTTCATTTCTGATTCAGAAATGAAGGTATTCATATTTCTCTAAAAATCACAGAAAAATCTTTTCAATGATTACTAACACTACAAATGATAAGTCTCAAGTAGTTTCTCTAGTTTGAATGCATATTTTACAGAATGCTACAGCAAAGGCTGCTTTACAAGCTGCTCAGCAGGTTACAATGGGTGGAACAGATAGTGAGAAGAAAGTACTCAGGGTTATAGTAGAAAATCTAGTTTATCCAGTTACAATTGATGTTTTACATACAGTAAGTAATATTTTAACAGCTAGAAATTTTATCAGATTCTGAGCAAATTTTTTTATTTATATTTATTGTATAAGTGTGCATATTTTAAGACATTTTGTATAGTAGAAAATATAGTTTATACAGTTACAATGCATTGATGTTTTACATGTACATACAGTAAGTAATGTTGAATTGGTTAAAATTTCACCAGATTCAGAGCAAATTTAATATTTATATTTATTGCATAAGTGTGCATATTTTAAGCCATTTTGTCCAAGAATAACAAGACTGACTGTAATTTTCTTCTCTGCATTAAATCTTTTAAGTATCTTTAAGTATTGAGGTTGTATGTTTTCTATACATAATTTGAATTTATATTTTTATTTAATGTGTATTATAATACTTTGCAAATTGCAATTTTTGATGTGATAGGAAATTTTTGCATTGTAAGAGGACATTTTGTTTTGTTCTTTTTTTCAGATATTTTGCAAATATGGAAAAGTCCAGAAGATGATCATATTTACCAAAAACAGTAAGTTTATTTTCACATTATAATGCTAAATGAATGCAAGCCAACAACACAATCTTTACAAAAATTAGAGAGTCAAAGTAAATGGGATGTTGTCTCCTTAACATTTACCCCATTTCCTTCCTTCTCCATGCTCATAAGAGAATTCAAATGTATAAATAAGATACGTACAAAAATGATATTACAACCTATCTTGTTCATGTTTCAGTTGTATTTTTTAATTTTTAGCTCACCTGGCCAAAGGCCATGTGAGCTCTTGCCATCACTCAGCGTCCGTCGTCCGTCCGTCTGTTAACTTTTATTCAAAGATCTTCTTCTCTGAAACTACGGGGCTAATACTAACCAAACTTGGCCTGAATCATCACCAGGGTATGCTCTTTCAAGTTTGTGATTTTTATGTCTGTAGACCTCACAACATGGCCGCTGTTACTAAAAATAGAACATAGGGGTAAATTGCTGTTTTTTGCAAATTACTTTAAAACCATTACAGATATCAAAATTCTGACTGGGAGCAAAAATGATCAGCATGATGAGATCTACCTGCCCTGTAATTTTGGAGAATATCTGTTTACCCGTCTTGGAGTTATTGCCCCTTTTCCGTAAAATTTTCAGTTTTTCGTTACTTCTGGTCTTATATATTGAAATTGATAGAAGATAGAAGTGAAGTTT